>OU342742.1:30646759-30708993 GCA_910589775.1 Avena eriantha
TGATATTGGATTCTTCGACGCTTGCATGTCTTCCTTTCCTCCGGGGTTAACTCGATTGGGACTCCCTTCTCATTGCGTCTTCCGAAGAGCTTGATGTAGTGGCCTTCAACCTCTTCATGGTGGCGTCCGCAAAGGCGTCCAATGAGCTCCTGCAAGCTGATGCTAAGTCCTTTGTCCTTGGAGTCGCTGGTGACGTTGAGTACAATGGCCTCCGTCTTGGGTTCTGTCTGACTGCGCCCTGGTTGGATGACTTCAATCGCCCAGCATCCTTCCTTGTGCATCTTCCTCAACTCGCTTCCCTTGATTGATGGCATGGGTAACTGCAGTGTCTTGATGATGTCCAGAAGGCACTCCCTGAAGCTTAGGCACTTGATGTCTTCGGTGGTGTCGAAGTAGAAGGCCGTCATCTTTAGGTTAGGAGATAGAAAATTAGGCACAGGGTGATAAGGAAGAGAAATACTAGAAGAGTACAAATAACTTAGAAGAATATAGAAAGCAAAAACACACATGGTAAAGGTGGTTTCCAATCCTAGGGTCACGTCCTACAGGCAACTTTGTGCTCTGATACCATCTGTTGTGACCTCGGATCGTAAAGGATCCTAAGTCCCTGTGATTAACATGCTAGTCCCTAGATCAATAGCTAGCACTTCACAGTCGATGAATATCATGTAAAACACAAGTCATTATTACACGAATAATCCAGAGTATAATTATTACAACTTGCATACCTTATAGCTAGCTCAAATAAAACAGCGGAAACTAAGTAAAACTTGAGTCCATCAACGCCTCAGGCTAGCTGCGTCAAGACCCGCGATCCCTACGCACCTTTCCATCTTCGTATTCTACATATAAGACGTGCAGCCACCAAGTTGGGTCAATACTTTGAATGTATTGGAAAATTACACCAACGAAAGAGTAAGAATATCTCTACATGCAAGGCTAAGAGTAGGCTCTGGGGTTCATTTGCGTAAAGCCAATTTTATCAATGTAATAAGAAAAGAGGAAGAAAGTTTTCCCTGCTTTGTAAACTTTGATAAAATAGTATAGGGTCGAATGGAACACGTGGATATTACTCACCAAGTGCCCAATCAACCTAGCACTTGGATATTACGCACCAAGTTCCCAAAATCCCGCCCAACAGCGATATTACTCACGCCTTTGGGGTTTATAAAACATTAGGTTTGGAAAAGAGAGAGGAAGATCTTTTAGAGGCTCCATCCTTCAGATGCACAAAGTTGTTCTGTTTCCGTGAACATGGCTGATCGATCAGATTGCAATACTCTCAAGAGGTTGTGCACTTTCCCCACAATCCACGATCAAGTCCTTTTACAGACAGGACCATGGCGAAGCCTTCCCTTAGTAGCCCCTCTACCAGCTGGATCCAACCGTGCCAAGAACCTCCAGATGTTGGTACCCCGGTGAGGTTTCCGACTAAGTACTAAGCCAAGACAGAGCCCATATGTATTGTGGTTGCACGGGAAGCTTCTGAATTCTGAAACGTGGCAGACTTCTTTGATTCCTGGGCGACCGTCCTCCACCAAAATCCCACTCATTGTCCCGACAACCATTCCGCCCAGAAGAAAACTTAGTTTTATTTTGAAAGGGGGTTTTGGAGAAGAAAAGTTTGCTCGAGAGAGCTCTCGTACTTAGAAAATTATGAGTCTTTCGAACCCTCCCAACGGTACTTGATATATACAAGTATATAGCATAGCAAGCATAACTTAGTAAAACAGGGTAACCTATTGGGATGGAAATCCTAAGTATGAAGCTACTCATGGCATACTACAAAACCGCACTTGCAAAATAATACTAAGAAAAACTACCAAAATCCTACACATGCATACTACAGAATTTGAAGAGTAAAACATGCATAGTCAAAACTGGGACATAACCATGAACAAGTGGTGTAACTTGCCTTGATCCGAGCAGCAATCTACACAACAGTACTTCTCAGTGCACTCCGAGCAATCTAACGAAACAAACATGGATCCAATCACAAGTTCCACAAAACAAAGTTACGAAGTCAAAATGCATGCATGCAACATGGTAATATGCAAGGATGAATTTGATTTCGACCAAGGGTTTTGTTCAGGGGGTGTGGTTGAGTTGGGGATGTCATTAGAATCGATTCCCCACAGATTTTAAGTATTTTGGGTTAAACACTAAATAACCAAGCTCAAAACTAGATCTACAACTCCAATCTACCTCGAGACAGATCTGAACACCCTACATATTATATGACAATTTTCTACAGAAGGTATCGACGATACAAAGCCAATGCAACAAGAATCAACTAAAACGGAGCTACGGATAATTTTCTAGAATTAAAATACTCTAATCTAAACTTTAAATCCTACTGCAATATTGCTGTGACAAAACAGTAATATTATTGTATATATGTGTTCTACTCGAAAATATGAATCCAACGGTTTATTATACGCAATTTTTGGACTAAAACTCGAATTTCTATGGATTTTACAAGATTGGAGTAATTTCTGCCTATTTTAAAAGAAAAAGGAAAAGAAAAAGGGGCGGCGCCAACTATGTAGCGCCAAGTGGCTGCGCGGGATTGGTCTAGGGTGGTCACGCGGTGCTGACGCGTGCGCTGACACATGGCGGCACGCGATTGGGCGGTACCCCTTCGCTGGGTCAGGACGATCTGCACCGCTGGATCAGGATATAACGGACGGGGACAGAGGACTTACCGCGGCGGCGGAATCTGACGACGGCGACGACGGATGGCGGTGGCGCGTCGGCGGCGATGCTTGGTGGCGGTCGGCGGCGCTCCTAGCTTGACGAGGTAGATGACGATGACCGCCTCTCCGTCGCGGTTCCGTTCCCAGGGGTGATGCCGGCTCCCTTGCTTCGAGGTGGCGGCGAACGGCGACTGGAGCTCACGGTTGCCGGCGAACTCCAGCGAGCGATGGCGGTCGGCTCGGCCTACTAAACAAGGGAAAAACGACGTGAGGTGAAGCGGTACTAAAAGGGGAAGGTAGAGAGGGAGAGAAAAGGGGGAGGGGCGTCAGAATTCTTGCCGCCGGCAGTGGCGGCGGTGAACTCCGGCGAGCGATTTCGCGGCGGCCCGGTGGCGGTGGTGGAGGAAAAGTTTAGGGTTTTTGGGGAGGCGTGCCGGGGCTTTTATTTGCCAGAGACGTGGGGGAGGTGCAGCGGACATCGTCTCCGATTTTGCCAGGGAGTCCGAACCAGACGCGGCGGCGGCATTGAGAGTCTGCTCCGATCCTGTCGAGGTGGACGACACGGTGGGGCCCGCCTGTCGGTGGCCGCGGCGGTGCGGTGCGGGCTGCTGGCGGCGTCTTGGCCGGCCCATGCGCTACGCGATGCCCGCTCGGTCGGGCGTGGCGGTAGTTAGTTGCGGGCTGGCTTCAGCTGGCCCGCTTAGCTTAGATTTTTTTTAATTCTTTTTATTAGTTTCTGTTTTGCTATTTGTTTACTAACTTTTGCAAACGGACTCCGAATTAGACGAAATTTGTTTCTAAAATTTTGTAAAAACAAGAGGGTCAGAGTAGGACTTTAACATAACACTTTTGCAAGGGTTTTGGTGGTTCAAAAAGGTTTTACCCCTTTTAGTCTATAAGTGACTATGGGGTTTAAGAAAATACCTGATGCAGTTTTTGATATGTGATGCCATGATGCAATGATATGATGCATGCTTCTAGTAACATCTGTAATTGCAAAAATTTGGGATGTTACAATCCTTATGTGGTTTGTTTAGAGGAACATACATGCTATGACACCGGTGGATCCATGTGTGGTTTATGAGAAGAACACACATCCAACGACACTGGTGGATCCTTATGTGGATCATGAAAAGAACTGACATGCAGTGACACTGGGTGTGGTTCATGAAAAGAATAGACATGCAATGACACTAGTGGATCCTTATGTGATTTGTTTAGACGAACATACATGCAATGACACCGGTGGATCCATGTGTGGTTCATGAGAAGAACATACATCCAATGACACCGGTGGATCCATGTGTGGTTCATGAGAAGAACACACATCCAATGACACTCGTGGATCCTTATGTGGTTCATGAAAAGAACTGACATGCAATGACACCGGTGGATCCTTATGTGGTCTGTCTAGAAGAACACACATGCAATGACACCGGGTGTGGTTCATGAAAAGAACAGACATGCAATGACTTATGTGGTTTGTTTAGAAGAACACACATGCAGTCACAATGGGTGTGGTTCATCAAAAGAACAGACATGCAATGACACTGGTGGATCCTTACGTGGTTTGTTTAGAGGAACAAACATGCAATGACACTGGGTGTGGTCCATGTCTGGTTCATGAGAAGAACACACATCCAATGACACTGGTCGATCCTTATGTGGTTCATGAAAAGAACTGACATGTTGTGACACTGGGTGTGGTTCATGAAAAGAACAGACATGCAATGACACTAGGTGTGGTTCATGAAAAGAACAGACATGCAATGACACTGGTGGATCCTTGTGTGGTTTGTTTAGAGGAACACACATGCAATGAAACCGGTGGATCCATGTGTGGTTCATGAGAAGAACACACATCCAATGACACTGGTGGATCCTTATGTGGTTCATGAAAAGAACTGACATGCAGTGACACTGGGTGTGGTTCATGAAAAGAATAGACATGCAATGACACTGGGTGTGGTTCATGAAAAGAACAGAGATGCAATGACTCTAGCTGTGGTTCATGAAAAGAACACACATGCAATGACACTGGGTGTGGTTCATGAAAAGAACAGACATGCAATGACACTGGTGGATCCTTATGTGGTTTTTTTTAGAAGAACACACATGCAATGACACTGGGTGTGGTTCATGAAAAGAACACCATGCAATGACACTGGTGGCTCCTTATGTGGTTTGTTTAGAGGAACAGACATGCTATGACACCGGTGGATCCATGTGTGGTTCATGAGAAGAACACACAACCAATGACACTAGTGGATCCTTATGTGGTTCATGAAAAGAACAGACATGCAGTGACACTCGGTGTGGTTCATGAAAAGAACAGACATGCAATGACACTGGTGGATCATTATGTTTTTTGTTTAGAGGAACATACATGCAATGACACCGGTGGATTCATGTGTGGGTCATGAGAAGAACACACATCCAATGACACCGGTGGATCCATGTGTGGTTCGTGAGAAGAACACACATCCGATGACACTGGTGGATCCTTATGTGGTTCATTAAAAGAACTAACATGCAATGACACCGGCGGATCCTTATGTGGTATGTCTAGAGGAACACACATGCAATGATACCGGGTGTGGTTCATGAAAAGATCAGACATGCAATGACTTATGTGGTTTGTTTAGAAGAACACACATGCAATGACACTGGGTGTGGTTCATGAAAAGAATAGACCTGCAATGACACTGGTGGATCCTTATGTGGTTTGTTTAGAGGAACAGACATGCAATGACACTAGGTGTGGTCCATGTGTGGTTCATGAGAAGAACACACATCCAATGACACTGGTGGATCCTTATGTGGTTCGTGAAAAGAAATGACATGTAGTGACAGCTATCTATGGTTCATGAAAAGAACAGAGATGCAATGACACTGGATGTGGTTCATGAAAAGAACACACATGCAATGACTCTAGCTGTGGTTCATGAAAAGAACACACATGCAATGACAATAGGTGTGGTTCATGAAAAGAACAGACATGCAATGACACTTGTGGATCCTTATGTGGTTTGTTTAGAAGAACACACATGCAATGACACTGGGTGTGGTTCATGAAAAGAACACACATGCAATGACACTGGTGGATCCTTATGTGGTTTGTTTAGAGGAACAGACATGCTATGACACCGGTGGATCCATGTGTGGTTCATGAGAAGAACACACATCCAATGACACTCGTGGATCCTTATGTGGTTGATGAAAAGAATTGACATGCAATGACACTAGGTGTGGTTCATGAAAAGAACAGACATGCAATTACACTGGTGGATCCTTATGTGGTTTGTTTAGAGGAACAGACATGCAATGAAACCGGTGGATCCATGTGTGGTTCATGAGAAGAACACACATCCAATGACACTGGTGGATCCTTATGTGGTTCATGAAAAGAACAGACATGCAATGACACGGTGGATCCTTATGTGGTCTGTCTAGAGGAACACACATGCAATAACACCGGGTGTGGTTCATGAAAAGAACATACATGCAATGACTTATGTGGTTTGTTTAGAAGAACACACATGCAATGACACTAGGTGTGTTTCATGAAAAGAACAGACATGCAATGACACTGGTGGATCCTTGTGTGGTTTGTTTAGAGGAACAGACATGCAATGACACCGGTGGATCCATGTGTGGTTCATGAGAAGAACACACATCCAATGACACTGGTGGATCCTTATGTGGTTCATGTAATGAACATACATGCAGTGACACCGGTGGATCCTTATGTGGTCTGTCTAGAGGAACACACATGCAATGACACCGGGTGTGGTTCATGAAAAGAACAAACATGCAATGAATTATGTGGTTTGTTTAGAATAACACACATGCAATGACACTGGTTGTGGTTCATGAAAAGAACAGACATGCAATGACACTGGTGGATCCTTATGTGGTTCATGTAAAGAACAGAAATGCAGTGACACCGGTGGATCCTTATGTGGTTTGTCTAGAGGAACACCCATGCAATGACACCGGGTGTGGTTCATGAAAAGTAAAGACATGCAATGAATTATGTGGTTTGTTTAGAATAACACACATGCAATGACATTGGGTGTGGTTCATGAAAAGAACAGACATGCAATGACACCGGTGGATCCACGTGTGGTTCATGAGAAGAACACACATCCAATGACACTGGTAGATCCTTATGTGGTTCATGAAAAGAACTGACATGCAGTGACACTAGGTGTGGTTCATGAAAAGAATAGACATTCAATGACACTGGGTGTGGTTCATGAAAATAACAGACATGCAATGACTCTAGCTGTGGTTCATGAAAAGAGCACACATGCAATGACACTAGGTGCAGTTCATGAAAATAATAGACATGCAATGACACTAGTGGATCCATGTGTGGTTCATGGAAGTAATTGTTGGAGATATGCCCAAGAGGCAATAATAAAGTGGTTATTATTATATCTTTATGTTTATGAGAAATGTTTACATCCCATGCTATAATTGTATTAACCAGAAACATTAATACTTGTGTGTTTTGTAAACATAAAAGAGTCCCTAGTAAGCCTCTTGTTAAACTAGCTTGTTTATTAATGGATGATCATGGTTTCCTAATCATGGACATTGGATGTCGTTAATAACAAGATCATATCAATAGGAAAATGATGTGATGGACACACACCCATAGTAAGCATAGCATAAGATCAAGTCATTAAGTTCGTTTGCTATAAGCTTTAAAATACATAGTAACCTAATCCCTCGACCATGAGGTTATGTTAATCACCATCACTGGATGGGTACTTTGATGACATCAAACACCGCTTCGTAACTGGGTGGTCATAAAGGTGTCATTGGGTATGCTGAAAGTATGTAATGAAGCGCATGGACCAAGATTGGGATTTGTCCATCCATATGACGGATAGATATGCTCTGGGACCTCTCGGTGGAATGTCATCTAATTAGCTTGCAAGCATGTGACTGGGTCATAAGGGATGACATAACATGGAACGAGTAAAGAGTACTTATCAGTAACGAGGTAGAACTAGGTATGGAGATACCGACGATCAAACCTCGGATAAGTAGAGTATCGCGTGACAAAGGGAATTGGTTTCGTATGTTAATGGTTCTATCGATCACAAAGTCATCGTTGAGTATGTGGGAGACGTTATGGATCTCCCAATCCCGCTGATGGTTATTGATCGGAGAGGTGTCTCCATCATGTCTGCATATTCACGAACCGTAGGGTGACACACTTAAGGTTCGAAGTTGTTTTAAGTAGATATGGAATGTGTGTTGGAGACCGAATGTTGTTCGGAGTCTCGGATTGGATTCGGGACGTCACGAGGAGCTCCGGAATTGTCCGGAGAATAAGATTCATATATTCGGGATCATTTTCTAAGATAGGAAATGTTCCGGAGTATTTGTATGGGGATTCTAGAAGGTTTCGGAATGTTCCAGAAGGTTCCGGAAGATTTCTTGGAGTTTATTTGAAAACCGAGAAAGGATCAAGGAATCCTTGTGGGGTAAGACAAGGATTCGTGGGGGAGTAGGACTCTCCCGCCACCTCCTTGATCCGCCGGCCAAGGGAGAGGGGAGTCCTACAAGGACTCCACCTCCCCATGGCGCCTCCCTCCTTTAAATAGAGGGGTGGAGGCGCCAACCCCTGGCCCCCTCCACTCTTACCCTAGCCGCCTCTCTCCTCCTCCTTTCTTCTGCTCAGGCTTAGGCGAAGCCCTGCAGAATTCTCTACTCCACCACCACCACCACGTCGTCGTGCTGCTGGGATTCCGTGGAGAAGATCTACTACCTCCGCTGCTCGCTGGAACGAGGAGAGGAAGGTCTGCTTCGACTCCGCACGTTTGACCAACTGCGGAAGCGCTGCCGGAACGCGGCACCGGAAGGATCGTCTACTCGATCTTGAGGTCGGCAAGTGATCGACTACATCAACCACGAGATCCGTATCTCGTAACGCTTTTGGATCTACAAGGGTTAGTACAGATCTATCTCGTTGCACATGTCTAATAGATTAGATCTTGGCTTTTATCTAGATTAGATCTGGGTTTTGTTCGTTCTTGCGGTAGAATTTTTTTGTTTTCCATGCTACGAACCCATCAGTAACAGACATACAATGACTCTAGCTGTGGTTAATGAAAATAACACACATGCAATGACACTGGGTGTGGTTCATGAAAACAACAGACATGCAATGTCACTGGTGGATCCTTATGTGGTTTATTTAGAAGAACACACATGCAATGACACTGGGTGTGGTTCATGAAAATAACAGACATGGAATGACACTGCTGGATCCTTATGTGGTTTGTTTAGAGGAACATACATGCAATGACACCGGTGGATCCATGTGTGGTCCATGACAAGAACACACATCCAATGACACTGGTGGATCCATATGTGGTTCATGAAAAGAACAGACATTGAGTCACACTAGTGGATCCTTATGTGGTCTGTCTAGAGGAACACACATGCAATGACACCGGATGTGGTTCATGAAAGGAACATGCATGCAATGACTTATGTGGTTTGTTTAGAAGAACACACATGCAATGACACTAGGTGTGGTTCATCAAAATAACAGACATGCAATGACACTAGTGGATCCTTATGTGGTTTGTTTAAAGGAACAGACATGCTATGACACTGGGTGTGGTTCATGAAAAGAACAGACATGCAATGACACTGGTGGATCCTTATGTGGTTTGTTTAGGGGAACAAACATGCAATGACACCAATGGATCCACGTGTGGTTCATGAGAAGAACACAGATCCAATGACACTGGTAGATCCTTATGTGGATCATGAAAAGAACTGACATGCAGTGACACTAGGTGTGGTTCAGGAAAAGAACAGACATGCAATGACACTGGGTGTGGTTCATGAAAATAGCAGACATGCAATGACTCTAGCTGTGGTTCATGAAAAGAACACACATGGAATGACACTAGGTGTGGTTCATGAAAAGAATAGACATGCAATGACACCGGTGGATCCATGTGTGGTTTATGGAAGTAATAGACATGCAATGACTCTAACTGTGGTTAATGAAAAGAACACACATGCAATGACACTGGGTGTGGTTCATGAAAAGAACAGACATGCAATGACACTGGTGGATCCTTATGTGGTTTGTTTAGAAGAACACACATGCAATGACAATGGGTGTGGTTCATGAAAATAACAGACATGCAATGACACTGGTGGATCCTTATGTGGTTTGTTTAGAGGAACATACATGCAATGACACCGGTGGATCCATGTGTGGTTCATGAAAAGAATAGACATGCAATGACACCGGTGGATCCATGTGTGGTTTATGGAAGTAATAGACATGCAATGACTCTAGCTGTGGTTAATGAAAAGAACACACATGCAATGACACTGGGTGTGGTTCATGAAAAGAACAGACATGCAATGACACTGGTGGATCCTTATGTGGTTTGTTTAGAAGAACACACATGCAATGACAATGGGTGTGGTTCATGAAAATAACAGACATGCAATGACACTGGTGGATCCTTATGTGGTTTGTTTAGAGGAACATACATGCAATGACACCGGTGGATCCATGTGTGGTCCCTGAGAAGAACACACATCCAATGACACAGGTGGATCCTTATGTGGTTCATGAAAAGAATACACATGTAGTCACACCGGTGGATCCTTATGTGGTCTGTCTAGAGGAACACACATGCAATGACACTGGGTGTGGTTCATGAAAAGAACAAACATGCAATTTCTTATGTGGTTTGTTTAGAAGAACACATATGCAATGACACTAGGTGTGGTTCATGAAAAGAACATACATGCAATGACACTGGTGGATCCTTATGTGGTTTGTTTAAAGGAACATACATGCTATGACATTGGGTGTGGTTCATGAAAAGAACAGACATGCAATGACACTAGTGGATCCTTATGTGGTTTGTTTAGAGGAACAGACATGCAATGACACCGGTCGATCCACGTGTGGTTCATGAGAAGAACACACATCCAGTGACACTTGTAGATCCTTATGTGGTTCATGAAAAGAACTGATATGCAGTGACACTGGGTGTGGTTCATGAAAAGAACAGACATGCAATGACACTGGGTGTGGTTCATGAAAAGAATAGACATGCAATGACTCTAGCTGTGGTTCATGAAAAGAACACACATGCAATGACACTGGGTGTGGTTCATGAAAAGAATATACATGCAATGACACTAGTGGATTCTTATGTGGTTCATGAAAAGAATAGACATGCAATGGCACTGGTGGATCCTTATGTGGTTTGTTTAGAAGAACACACATGCAATGACACTGGGTGTGGTTCATGAAAAGAAAGACATGCAATGACACTGGTGTATCCTTATGTGGATTGTTTAGAGGAACAGACATGCAATGACACCGGTGGATCCATGTGTGGTTCGTGAGATGAACGCACATCCAATGACACTGGTGGATCCTTATGTGGTTCATGAAAAGAACTGACATGCAGTGAGACTGGGTGTGGTTCATGAAAAGAACATACATGCAATGACACTTGGTGTGGTTCATGAAAAGAACAGACATGCAATGACTCTAGCTGTGGTTCATGAAAAGAACACACATGCAATGACACTGGGTGTGGTTCATGAAAAGAACAGACATGCAATGACACTGTTGGATCCTTATGTGTTTTGTTTAGAAGAACACACATGCAATGACACTGGGTGTGGTTCATGAAAAGAACACACATGCAATGACACTGGGTGTGGTTCATGAAAATAACAGACACGCAATGACACTGGTGGATCCTTATGTGGTTTGTTTAGAGGAACAGACATGCTATGACACTGGTGGATCCATGTGTGGTTTATGAGAAGAACACACATCCAATGACACTGGTGGATCCTTATTTGGTTAGAACTGACATGCAATGACACTGGGTGTGGTTCATGAGAAGAACACACATGCAATGTCTCTAGCCGTGGTTCATGAAAAGAACAAACATGCAATGACACTGGTGGATCCTTATGTGGTTTGTTTAGAAGAACACACATGCAATGACGCTGGGTGTGGTTCATGAAAAGAACACACATGCAATGACACTGGGTGTGGTTCATGAAAAGAACAGACATGTAATGATACTAGTGGATCCTTATGTGGTTTGTTTAGAGGAACAGACATGCTATGACACCGGTGGATCCATGTGTGGTTCATGAGAAGAACACACATCCAATGACACTGGTGGATCCTTATGTGGTTAGAACTGACATGCAATGACACTGGGTGTGCTTCATGAGAAGGACACACATGCAATGACTCTAGCAGTGGTTCATGAAAAGAACAAACATGCAATGACACTGGTGGATCCTTATGCGGTTTGTTTAGAAGAACACACATGCAATGACACTGGGTGTGGTTCATGAAAAGAACACACATGCAATGACACTAGGTGTGGTTCATGAAAAGAACAGACATGTAATGACACTGGTAGATCCTTATGTGGTTTGTTTAGAGGAATAGACATGCTATGACACCGGTGGATCCATGTGTGGTTCATGAGAAAAACGTACATCCAATGACAGTGCTGGATCCTTATGTGGTTCTTGAAAAGAACTGACATGCAATGACATTGGGTGTGGTTCATTAAAAGAACACACATCCAATGACACTGGTGGACTCTAGCTGTTGTTCATGAAAAGAACAAACATGCAGTGACACCGATGGATCCTGATCTGGTTTGTCTAGAGGAACACACATGCAATGACACTGGGCGTGGTTCATGAAAAGAACAAACATGCAATGACACTGGTGAATCCTTATGTGGTTTGTGAGAAGAACAGACATGAAATGACACTGGTGGATCCTTATGTGGTTCATGAAAAGAACTGACATGCAATGACACTTGGTGTGGTTCATGAAAAGAACAGACATGCAATGACACCGGTGGATCCATGTGTGGTTTATGGAAGTAACAGACATGCAATGACTCTAGCTGTGGTTAATGAAAAGAACACACATGCAATGACACTAGGTGTGGTTCATGAAAAGAACAGACATGCAATGACACTGGTGGATCCTTATGTGGTTTGTTTAGAAGAACACACATGCAATGACACCGGGTGTGGTTTATGAAAAGAACAGACATGCAATGACACTGGTGGACCCTTATGTGGTTTGTTTAGAGGAACAGACATGCAATGACACCGGTGGATCCATGTGTGGTTCATGAGAAGAACACACATCCAATGACACTGGTGGATCCTTATGTGGTTCGTGAAAAGAGCAGACATGCAGTGACACCGGTGGATCCTTATGTAGCCTGTCTAGAGGAACACGCATGCAATGACACTGGGAGTGGTTCATGAAAAGAACAGACATGCAATGACTCTAGCTGTGGTTCATGAAAAGAACACACATGCAATGACACTGGGTGTGGTTCATGAAAAGAACAGACAGGCAATGACACTGGTGGATCCTTATGTGGTTTGTTTAGAGGAACAGACATGCTATGACACAGGTGGATCCATGTGTGGTTTATGCGAAGAACACACATCTAATGAACTCTAGTGGATCTATCTTGGCATAATTTGATGTATTCCACGATGTATTTAATTGTAGAAGACACTTTCCATTTTTATACTACTCAGTTTTTCCCTTGGTTTTATGTGGTACTACTTAGTTTTGCCCCGCTCTCTATCTTTCGTAGAAGCCCAAACCTGTGCTCACCCTGTCTGCTACTCCCTGATTGGTTGTCAAAGTTGTCACACGGATCGTGCGCACCAACCGTTGATTCTGTGCGATCCAACGATGATCGTTGCACACTTCGTGCCCTTCAGAGTACATCATGCGACAACACGGATGTCTTCCTCCGCGAGACTTCTACAGGAAGGAACACGATGCCATCCATGGAAAAAGTCGTTGAGCGGTCATGTCAAGTTAGTCAAGTCTGAAAAGCCTACTAGTGCTACTACAACTCATGCACAGGGCAACGGGGTCATCGAGTGCACGATTGTCGACGGGACGCTACAATTTATTGCCACTTGATTTTATTAAGACATATCCCATTTTTACGCAGCGCTCTCAATCTCACTTCCAACTGGGCCCTACCGCTAGTAACTTCCATGAGTCAAGGGCTACCCTCGAGTAGATCTAACGTTGCTAGAAATTAGTTCCATGCCACTTGCATGCAGTGGAATCAAGGTCTGCCATGAGCGTGTTTTCAATGCAGCTCTAAAGTGGAGATCGTGGTTGTTTCAAAAAAAGGGAACCGAAAAAGGGTGGATATCGTGGTAGCCCCTCGCCCCCTGCCCACCACACGTGTCCACTCGAGGACTACGAACGGTCCGGTGTTTATAACCCCCCTCGACCTTCTTCTTCCATGAGCTCGTGTCATTTCCCCCAGTCTGTCTAGTCCCAAGACCCCAATCTACACCTGCCGCGCGCGCCGAAGCTCCCTCGTTTGCACTACCTCCTTCCCTTGGTACGCCATGAAGCGTACACGTGGAGACGATCCAGAGGTGAAGCCAGTTGAAGGCGCAGCAGCAGATGGCTCGGTCGTCACCAAGCAGGAGGAGGCGGCTTCTTCGGGCACGAACGCCGCTCGTCGCCGCGTCGTCGAGGGTGTGAACTCATCCGTCTAGCCAGTAGCCGTTGCCACCGAGCAGCATGTCGTAGCCGTCGCCGCCGAGCAGCAGGTGGCAGCCATCGCCGCCGAGCAGTAGGTAGTAGCCGTCGCTGCCGAGCAGTAGGTAGTAGCCATCACTATCGAGCAGCAGGTGGCCGACAACGTCGTGGTGCTAGCGGCAGATCTGGATGGGGGGCAGGCGGCAGGCGGAGGCAATCCAGTGATCTACATCGACGACCCCATCGCTGTTTAAGAAATCTTTAACACAATCACAGAGAATGATAAGTTCGAGGAGGAGGTCCCTAATGAGGAGTCTGAGGTACTACATTTCTAGCTTCTCTAGTCGCAGCCGCAGTTTTCATTGTTCATACATAGGATTTGCTCAATCGTGTACATATTCTTTTGCTCTTGAAGTAGGGTAGTATATATATGATTCGATCGGTTGATTGATGCATCTGCCATCTAGTCATAAAACCCCAATCCGTCTAGTCACAAAACCCCAATCTGCTCATCTGCCATCCAGTTGAGTTTGCTAGTTGAGTGTTGATTTCGATACACAACAGGCCTATAACATTACATTTCTATTCCTTGCTGAGCCCAATGATTCAATTTTGCCCCAAAATAGTGCAAGGGCATCTGATGGTGTCGTTTTCTTAGGGATGGCTAGTGAACCTGAGGCAGCAACGCACATAAACAATATAGGTTGTGCTGTTGGTATTTTGGTTCTCCGACTCCATCACTGAAAAAAATGAGGCCCTAATTTTTCTCTCATATGGAACCTAAATATATAATCTTTGTATTGTTTCTGATCTATGAATGCGTTGTATGATGCATTTGTATATCCCTGAATATTGTTTTGTATGATTAGATTTCAATTTCTTATTGTAGCCAATGATTCAAATTTGCCCCAAAGAGAGGCAGACACATTGGTGTCAAATTTTTTCAGGAATGAGTGAGCGAACCTGGGGCCGTGTACAAGATCAATATAAGCTGTGCAATTGTTACTTGTTTCGCTTACGCCATCTTTGTAGAAACTTATGAGGCTGCAATCTTTATTCTACATTCATAGAACTATGATATTTGAATTATCTATTCCATGCATTCATAGTGTATAAGAATTACATTTTAGTTTGTCACCGAGGCCGATGATTGAAATTTGCGCCAAAAGAGTTCAAGGGAAGACAAGTATGATGGTGTCGTGTTTTAGGGATGGGTTGGTGAACCTGAGGCAGCAATGTACACAAACAATATAGGTTGTGCTGTTGGTACTTTGGTTCTCCAACTCCATCTCTGAAACAAATTATGAGGCCCTTGATTTATTCTCATATGGAACTACATATATGATCCTTGAATTGTTTCTGATCTTTTAATGATTGGTATGATCCATATGTATATGAATGGTTTTGACCATAAGTATTTTTAACATGTACCTGAAGATTAATTGTTTGGTTTTTTATTTATAATTATAATATTTAGGCTTGTTTTTGTACCTGACTATGTATATCCCTGAATAATGTTTTGTACGATTACATTTCAATTTATTATTGTGGCCAATGATTCAATTTGCCCCAAAGAGAGGCAGACACATTGGTGTCAAATTTTTTCAGGGATGAGTGAGCAAACCTGGGACCATGTACAAGAACAATATAAGCTATGCAATTGTTACTTCGTTCGCTCACACCATCCCTGAATAAACTTATGAGGCCGCAATCTTTATTCTACATTCATAGAACTATTATATTTGAATTATCTATTCCATGCATTCATAGTGTATAAGAATTACATTTCAGTTTGTCACCGAGGCTGATGATTGAAAATTTCCCCAAAAGAGTTCAAGGGGAGACACATATGATGGTGTCATGTTTTAGGGATGGGTTGGTGAACCTGAGGCAGTAATGCATACAAATAATATAGGTTGTGTTGTTGGTAGTTTGGTTCTCCAACTCCATCTCTGAAACAAATTCTGAGGCCCTTGATTTATTCTCATATGGAACTACACATACGATCCTTGAATTGTTTCTGATCTTTCAATGATTGGTATGATGCATAAGTATATGAATGGTTTTGATCCTAAGTATTTTTAACATGTACCTGAAGATTAATTATTTGGTTTTTTATTTATAATTACAATATTTAGGCTTGTTTTTTTACCTGACTATGTATATCCCTGAATAATGTTTTGTACGATTATATTTCAATTTCTTATTGTGGCCAATGATTCAAATTTGCCCCAAAAGAGAGGCAGACACATTGGTGTCAGATTTTTTCAGGGACGAGTTAGTGAACCTGGGGCGATGTGCAAGAACAGTATAGGCTGTGCAATTGTTACTTGGTTCACTTACGCCGTCCCTGTAGAAACATATGAGGCCTTAATCTTTATTCTACATTCATAGAACTATGATATTCGAATTACCTATTCCATGCATTCAATGTATAAGAATTACAATTTAGTTTGTCACCGAGGCCGATGATTGAAATTTGCCCCAAAAGAGTTCAAGGGGAGACACATATGACTGTGCCGTGTTTTAGGGATGGGTTGGTGAACCTGAGGCAACAATGCACACAAACAATATAGGTTGTGCTGTTGGTACTTTGGTTTGCCAACTCCATCTCTGAAACAAATTATGAGGCCCTAGATTTATTCTCATATGGAACTACATATATGATCCTTGAATTGTTTCTGATCTTTTAATGATTGGTATGATGCATATGTATATGAATGGTTTTGATCATAAGTATTTTTAACATGGACCTGAAGATTAGGTTTTTGCTTTTTTATTTGTAATTACAATATTTAGGCTTGTTTTTGTACCTGACTATGTATATCCCTGAATAATATTTTGTACGATTACATTTCAATTTCTTATTGTGGCCAATGATTCAAATTTGTCCCAAAAGAGAGGCAGACACATTGGTGTCAGATTTTTTCAGGGTTGAGTTAGTGAACCTGGGGCGATGTACAACAACATTACAGGTTGTGCAATTGTTACTTGGTTCACTGACTCCATCCCTGAAGAAACTTATGAGGCCCCTAGATTTATCCTACATTCACTCTGATGCAATTATTTGTCATTGTGTTGAGATGAAATGATATATGAACCGATCAAACTATTGCTGAGATGCTTTATCTTTGATATCCATGGATATATTGTCTTACATATACATGTTGTCAATTCTTGAGTTGTAATAAATTCAATCATATGTATGAATTCTAAGTTATGTTCTTAAAAATCAACAGGAGGATGATGATGAAGTGGACGATAACAAGGTATCCAGGGATAACAAGAGCCGCTACGTGCTGAGGCGGTTACGGTGTGCGCTAATCCGTTTCCACCGTAGGGGAGACTGTTTTGCCCATTCTATGGCAGAGCAATCAACGTGGACCTCAACAACATGATCCAGCATGCGGAGGGTATTGACAGAGGCGGAGGCAAAAGGCATAGGCTGATTACCTTGGCGCGGCACGCAGCCTACGGAAAATTCCTCTGGGAGTATGTCAGGACTGACCTGTATCCCATCGACTAGGCTGTCGCTGCCTCCTGCTGATAAACCCCTGCCCTGCTAGGCGTCTCCGTGTCCTGGCCTCCTGCTGCAGCCCTTTTATTTTGTTCTAGTTAATTATTACCTGTGTGTGGCATGTAAGACAATATATCCGTGGTGTCTCTGGTGAACCTTCTATATTAATCTACCCCTTTATATGGAGTGCCTTAAAGTTTGTAGTGTTCAATTATATTTACTAATCATGCTCATGGACACTACAAAATATTTCTAGTGCTCGATTATATTATAATTGTCAAGAAATACATCAACAAGTTAAATTGGTCGAAATTTTGTATTGAAGTAACTAAATGTATCACACACATAATAAACTAGAAACTAAAATCTAGTTCAAACACATAATGTATCACCACCACTTGTTGTTGTCCTTGACTTGCTTCCCCTTCAACCGCTTGATGTCGCCATCGTCCCAAGATCCCTGCTCGTCCTGAAACCGCTTTATATCCTCCTCGCGCTTCTTCTCCTGGCCTAGCTTGCAACCAGGGCATAACTCTCTCGCGAAAAACCCCGCCTTAACCATCCCATCTTTCATGGTAATGAGCTTACTGTACAACTCGTACGCCATGTAGGCGTCTCTGGCTACATACTCGAGGCGCACCTGGCTCATCGGCTTCCACTCCTAGTAGTCATGATCGAGTCGCTTCAATTTCTTCAGTTTTTCATAGTTAACTGCAACTTTCGGTTCGAGAACTCATCATGGTTACATGGAGATCGTGGCAGTGCCATCAGTTCAACAAGTGGGGCCAGTTCCTGCGAGAATATGAAATTAGCTATGCATTTTTCTATGCGAGAAATTGAGAGAAATCATTTATATTTTGTCTTTCATAATTAAACACAATGAAGTTGGTACAACCCAAGAGATTTGAACAAAATAGATTTGCTAGTTTAACATACAACAACACTTACAAGCCCAACATGGCAGAACTTGGAGAGCCCCAGAACTTGAGCTACCACAGAGACCTCGGCAGAGGTGGCCGAATTGGTGCAGGTATAACCACGGCAACGGCGAGCTCGGATTCTAGAGGAGGAAAACAGAACCGAGCATGGTCGACAAGGTGATATATCTCACCGGGAACCAATTCTCGTCCCTGACCGTGCCATGGGTGCGTCCATGGTGAGGGCGAGCTCCGACTCGGGATGGGAAGGAGAGCGGGGCGGAGCAGCTTCATCACATCCCAGCTCTGCGCCATGAACGCGACCACAGATTGCTGCTCCGGGGAAGATGACCCGTAATGGATGCAAGCGCCAACGCTACAAGCCTACAAAGAGGAGAGCTGGGCCGAGTAGGTTCGTCCATGTCCCAGCTCCGCGCCATGGCCGTGACGCCCCACAGATTGCCACTCCGGGGAAGAAGAAGACGCGTAATGGATGCAGGCGCCAACGCTACAAGCCTAATTGACACCTAAGCGACGGGAGCGACATAATAGCGGGAACTGACAGGGGCCCAACTTGACGGCCGTTAGCCTGATTTTTTGTATTGAAACGTAAAGTTGAATTCGTGCCGAAAAAGACCCTCTGAGTTTTTGGCACACCAACAGTAGTCATCGCGGATGATTTCAGGGAACTTGGGTACCGCGTTGCCTGGACACCCCAACTTTCAGGCCGCAAAATGATATTCTCCGCGGTGACGCCACAACCCACGGCGAAAAGGCCACAACTACGACGCGCGTGACGAAATCATGCATCACAAAGTTGACAAGATGCGTGCCAAACGCGCCTACTCAACAGAGTCAGAAGATGAAGAAATAGAGCTTGGCGGTGCCAGCTACTTCAGTAGAGACATACGGCAAACTCATATGCCGAAAGGCTTCAAACTCCCTTCAGTTAACCTGAAGTTTGATTGTCTCCAGGAGCCGAAGATTTGGCTGGATGACCACATTTCATCAGTCAAACTGCATGGTGGGAGCAAGAACACAACCATGCAGTGCCTCCAGCTGTAGCTGCAGGGCGCCGCCCGAGCCTGGCTCAATAACCTACCTCGCGGTTCGATCCGCAGCTAGGAGGAGATGGTCTATAGTTTCGTCCGCAACTTCAAGGGCACCTACAAGCGGCCCAGCGAGTCCCTTAGCTCCTACATCTAGCGGTGGTCCATCATCAAGAACTCGGTCGAGGACATCTCCGAGGAGAGCGCAATTGACGCTATTAATGGCGGCGTACGTCACCGAGAGCTTAGGGAAGAGCTAGGGCACACCAAGATCAAAACCATCAACCACCTGATGGACATTGCGAATCGGTGGGCGGACAGAGAGGACTCGATAAACAGCAATCGCGTTCGCTCCGAAGACGTGGATGACCTCGACCACACACACGACCGGCGAGGAAAACATCGGATGCGCGACTACGAAGACCGTGAGGAGGTCTACATGGTTGCAGATAGCTATGCCGACAAACACGATGATGGTAACCACAATAGCGGGTACCGTAGAAGCAGCTACCGTGACAGTGGGAAAATCGTGCAAGTGTGGCAACGCCGCACCCGTGATGACGCACCTAGTGCCTTGGAGAGGCTGTATGGACCTTGCAACATCCACTTCTACATCGACTAACATGATGTCAAGAAGAAGTCCAGTCACCTCCTCAAAGACTGCCACGAATTCCAGAAGCTCCAAGAGGCATACACCCAACTGCATCGCGACGCGACGAACCAGGGGTACGGAGCTGCGCTAGGCACCATAGCTTATGGAGCGCCACCACCACCACTTGGAGCATCCACACAACCCACGACTGCGCCAGTGCCAAACAATGGGAGAGAACATTACCCACGCCCACTCGAAAACATGGGCATGATCCAGAAGGGACGCCCCTCCAATAGGATACATAAAACAATCACTCGCCAAGTCAACCTGGCAATCAACGCTCCACCTTCAACCCCTGAGTACCTCAGTGGGTTGGAGTGCTACATCACCTTCGATAGAAGCGACCACCCGCGCTAGGTCCCCGCCTAGGCCATTCTCCCCTAGTGTTCGAGGCGCAGATTGGTGGATTCGAGATGATTAGAGTTTTCATGGATGGGGGCAGAGACATCAAGCTCATGTTCGCCAGCACTCTATGTGCCATGCAGATTCCCCTCTCTAGCCAGGAAGCATCCGAGACGACATTCCATGGTATCATTCTAGGGAAAGGAGTCTACCCCTAGGCAAAATTTGGCTGAATGTAATCTTCGGCACGCCCGCCAATTTCCAATGTGAACTCCTTGAGTTCGAGGTGGTCTACTGGCCATCAGAATACCACGCAATCCTCGGCCATGTCGCCTTCGCAAGATTCATGGCGGTACCCCACTACGGGTACCTTCAGATGAAGATGCCGGGACCAAAGGGCATTATCACCATCCAAGGGAGCTTCGCCAAGTACGATAGCAGTGATAGGAAGTTCAACAAAATCTCCCAGTCCTTTAGCATGCAGAAGGAGCTGGCAAGGCTTAAGGAGCTGACGTACAATAGTCTTCCTCCTATAAGCAAGCAGAATGCACCAGATCAGTCCTTCGACTCCACAATGAAAACCAAGGCGGTCCTGGTCCACTCGACAGACCCGACCAAGACGACCCTCATCGCCAACAACTTGAGTTACGCATAGGAACTCACGCTTGTCGAATTCCTCCCTGAGCACTGGGAGATATTTGCCTGGTGTCCTGCAGACATGCCAGGAGTTCCCAGGGTATTTGCCGAGCACGCACTCAACATGTCTCCAAACGCAAGGCCCATCAAGAAGTCGATGCGTCGACTGTCAGAACCAATGGAGAAAGTAGTCGGTATGGAAGTCAACAGACTCCTCGATGCCAACTTCATCCGCGAAATCAAGGAAAGCACCTGGGTAGCTAACCCCGTGCTAGTTCCGAAGAAGGACACGCACATCCTGCGGATGTGTGTGGACTTCACCTGCCTCAACAAGCATTGCCTGACGTACCATTTACCGTTACCACGGATCGATAAAATCATTGACTCCACCACTGGATGCGAGCGCCTCTGCTTCCTCGATGCCTACACAGGCTATCATCAGATCCGGATGAAATTGGAGGATCAAGAAAAGACAGTGTTCATCACGCCTTTCGGTGTCTGCTGCTACACCACGATGCCCTTCAGGCTAAAGAACGCAGGCGCCACCTACAAGTGGTGAATGCATGCCTGCCTAAAGAGCCAGCTTGGCCGCAACGTCCAGGTCTACGTTGATGATATAGTAGTTAAGACCAAGGAGGAAACTATACTCATTGATGATCTGTGCGATACCTTTGATGACCTCGACCGCTACAGGATCAAGCTGAACCTAGAGAAGTGCACCTTCGGTGTCAGGGGAATAGAGGTTAACCCGAAAAAGATAAGGGGCATACTAGCCATGGAGAAGCCGAAAAACATCAAGGGCATCCAACAACTAGCTGGACGAATCGCGATGCTCATTCGGTTCATCAGTCGGATGGGCGAGAAGGCACTACCGTTCTACCAACTCCTCTGCAAGACAGACAAGTTCGAGTGGATAGACAAGGCACAAGAAGCATTTGAAGACGTCAAGCGCCTACTCTCCACCTCGCCTATTCTGATAACCCCCAAGGATAAGGAACCAATGATGCTATACATATCCGCCACCAACCAGGTGGTCAGTACCATGCTTGTGGTCGAACGAGCTAAAGAGAATAAGATCCATGTCGTGCTGTGTCCGGTGTACTACCTCAGCGAGGTGTTGACACTCACAAAGCAATAGTACCCGCACTAAAAAAGATGCCATACAACGTATTCATGATGGCATGGCGGCTGTGCCACTACTTCCGGGAGCACTTGATAATTGTGGTGAATGATGCTCCACTAAGCCACATCCTCAATAACCCTAAAGCAATGGGACGAGTCGCCCTCTAGGGCATCGAACTGTCTCCATGAGACGTCACCTATGAGCAGTGGATAGCGATCAAGTCGCAAGTACTGCCAGATTTCCTCGTCCACTGGATGGAAAACTAGCTCCTAGATACACCAGATATGTCCTGCCTATGGACAATGCACTTCGATGGATCCAAGCGTCAAGAGGGAGCTGGTGCCGGCATCATCCTAACATCTCCTCAACGCAACAAGATGCGACATGTGCCGCGAATGAAGTTCCACACATCCAACAACGAAGCGGAGTATGAGGCCCTAATTCACGGCATGCGGATGGCCATGGCTTGCGGCGCAACATGCTCATCATTTACAGCGATTCCAACCTCCTGGTACACCAAACCATGAATAGGTGTGACGTCTTGAGCGACAACATGATCATATACCGCGACCTCTACAACGCACTCGAAGGGGACTTCGACGGCTGCGAACTGCCGCACATTGGCCACGAAAGCAACGAGGAGGCTGACACACTCGCCAACATAGGCTCCACATGCGCTCCGATACCTCCGGGCATGTCCTTGGAGAAAATATGTGAACGTTCCATCAAGACAAAGCCTACTACAGGACCACCTTTAGTAGCTACGCACTCGGGGGCTACGCCGCCCGAATAAGCCAAAGGATTAAGTGTGATGGAACATTGACCTACACCCGAAGGACCAATGGAGGTCATGCTCATCGAGCCATCTTGGACTCAGCCGTACATCACGTACATGCTCACCAAGAAGCTGTCAGATGACCCGACGGACGCACGACACATCGCTCGGCGTTCCAAGGCCTTCACAATAATCAACGGCGAGCTGTACAAGCAAAGCATCATGCGCGTCCTCCAACAATGCGTCACCAATGGTGATGGAAAGGGCACTCTCCTCGAAATACACGAAGGCACATGTGGAGATCACGCTAGTAGTCGTGCTCTTTTCGCTAAAGCTCTATGAGTCGGCTTCTATTGGGCCACCGTGATGCGAAACACCAAGGACATTGTCGAGAGATGCAATGCCTGTCAGAGATTCGCGGATAAGCCGCACGCACCAGGCGTGAAACTTAGGCCAATACCCATGGCTTGGCCCTTTGTGCAATGGGGTCTTGACATGGTCGACAAGCTGCAGAAATCATCGCATGGAGGAAACGTCTTCCTCCTCGTCGCAGTCGACAAGTTCACCAAGTGGATCGAGGCCATGCTGGTGACCAACCAAACTAGAGCCACCGCTGTCAAGTTCTTCCAATCCATCGTCTTCAGGTTCGTGGTGCCGTACAACATCATCACCGACAAAGGGAAAAACTTGACCTCGAACGAGTTCCAGGATTTCTTTGAAAACCTAGTCATCAACATCAGCTACGCTTCTGTGGCACACCCTCATACCAACAGGCTAGTCTGCAATACAGTACTATGCAGCTTACGCACAACCTCGAACAAGGCCACTGGTTACACGCCTTTCTTCATGGTGCACGGTGCTGAGGCGGTACTACCAGCTGAAGTGCGCTACAAAGCCCCATGGGTCGTCGCCTATAGCGAGGCCAAATCTACAGAAGCACTCGAGGACTCCGTCGACCTTCTCAATGAAGCACGCAAAATCATCGTGGAACGGTCAACTGTTGTCAAACAGAGCCTCTATAACTACCAAGGTCCTTCGTCGATGGTGACCTCGTGCTATGAATGAAGCAGAGAGGGCACCCCAAGCTCGAATCTCCATGGGAAGGACCCTACGTGGTCACTGAAGTGATCCCAGGTGGCGCCTATCGCCTCAAGGACGTAGAGACTGGAGTCGCATACTCCAACCAACGGAACGTCGTGCAGCTACGACGTCTCTACCCTTAGATGTTTTTTCCTTTACAATAAGGCTACTCATCTAGGCTACTTAGCCAAACAATGTACCCCTACTATGCTCCAATAAATAAAGCTAAGTGCCTCAACTACCCATCTTATTATGTTTTACTTTCCATGCATTTAGCACTCGGCGGCTACGCCTCCCTGATGGCCTCGTCACACATACAACTCACCATCGCGATTTCCAGAGTAGATTGAGCTTATAATCAAACCCTTGAAAACTCCAGCCCAGTTGCAGCCCAACTGACTGGTTGGCAAGGTGCTGAGATCTAGAGGCATCATGCTAACGAAAGGCATCGCATAGTCACACTCGAACATATACAAGCTAACAAGTTTGCAACAATTAAAAGGGCCACAAAACGCCCAATAAAAATATGAGCTTTACAACACTTATATGTCCTGTGAAGGCTAGAAACTACTTTGCTGACGCTAAAGGAGGACGTTAGTTCGCTCATCAAATAAATTCATGATGTCCTGTGCTGGTTGGGCAACTGCCCGATAGTCTCGAACCATGTTCCACGCCATACCATCCGGACGCATCGGCGGTCCTCTTGCAAGAGCACCCAGGTCCACATCCGGACGTTGCATATGCACTAACAGCAACACAGCCTTGGCACCCGCGACAAATTGCTGGTGCACGCACTCGCATACATCACCAGCATCATGAAACTTCTATAGCAATGCCAACACGCTTGCACGGACTGTGCCCACACTTTCTTCAAGAAGTGTAACACCTGCGAAACGCGATCCTGCAAGGTCGCCAGCACGGTCACCTGATTTCGATCATTCTAGAAGAACCCTAGAACTTTCAGCTCCACTTGAGTCAGACAATTCAGTCGGATGCTGATGCAATCCCTCTCTTCCCGCGGAATGAGATTCACAACTACACATACAATATAAGACACATCAGTCGAGTTCATAACAAGACAAAAGGAATACAAATCAGTCGAATGATGCTCACATCACAGCTGTTCGGTGATCTAAGCAACCTTGCCAAGCAGATACTTCTCCCACTCAGCAGCCTTCTCTGCCTTCGATTTCCACACGTCAGCATTGCCGCGGACGATCAGCACATTTCTCTCCAACTCCTTCACACGGTGACGCAACCGAGGGATCTGTGATAACTCTTCGTCTCTTGAGCGTGGCAGAGCTAAGAACGCAGACGAAGACGATATGTCCCGCGTGCCGCTCGTAGACTCCTGGCCAAGCAAATAATAAATGATAAGCATCACCGATCAAGGAATGCAAGTTTGAAGAAACAAGAGGAATGCAAGTTTGTAAACAGTATAAAATGTTCCATAAATTTCATTCAAATTTCATACAATTTCAAAAGTTTGGTCAGCACATGGATAACGTCATCGCTGATGTGGCACTCCGATAGGTACAGCCAACTATGGAAAATCCTGTTAGATTGATCTCCACGGTCATCCCAACGGACGACCGACTCGGTCTCGCGCCCTGATCAGGGGCGCCCAACGTCACCATCGTTGGTAGGCCCCCGTCGTGCAGCGCACATAAAGAGGTGGTGGCTGGGGGCACGAACGCCAAGGTTTGTCTGCCCACTCACCCCACCACACAACCAAAAACCCTAGGCCACCGATCGGCTTTGCGCTGCAGCGGCAGGAATCACCCACCTCACCACCGCCACCACTCCTTCGAGCTCCATGGCGAGCTTGTCGTCAACCTCGAAGGCCGACGGTATGTTTGTAAACTCTATTATCTCTAGATCGATGCCTAGCGATCCAAATTAGCTAACAATGGTATCAGAGCAGCTAGTGCTAGTTGATCTAGTAGAGAAAATAGTAGATCCGGGGAACAAAGTTAAAAGGCTAGGGTTTTAAGAAGCGCCGCCGCAAGGCCGCGCCGTTCCTCTCGATTCAGACGCATCGGCAAACCGAGGTCGGGAAGAAGAACACAACCCCTCCGGGGTGAAGAAATCAAAACCCCAAAAGCCACAGATTCCCCCTCTCGGATCAAGCAGATCAAGAATCGAAAAGAAAGGGAAATCCCCGTATTTTTTTGCCTTTTCCCATCCCCGAACCCAAATCAAAGAACAAAAAAGGGGGCCGGTTCATATAGAGACCACCCCAAATCCAAAGAAAAAAAACACCACCAGCCGCCGCCGGCATAGGGCACCACCGCTAGGCCACTTGACGGCAGCGCACCCTCCTGCGGGTGGATGCGCTCGTCGGCAAGGAGCCTAGGGGGTGCCGCTGCTCACTGCTGCTCACTCTCCTCTCCGATTCGTCGGGGTGGGGGGAGGTCCCCGGGACAGAGAAAGGGGAAAGGGGCTCGCGTGGAGGAGGGAGGGGCTCGTCGCCGGCGCTGGTCGACGCCGCCGCCTCGCCAACCTCGCTAGCACGGGGCGTTGCACCGTCGCGAGCTGGGCGCGAGACACAGCAGAGGGGGAGGGGTTCGTCGCCAGCCATAAGCCGAGTGGCGTGGCCTCCTCGCCACCTCACCAGCACGGGGCGGTGCGCCGCCGCCGCTGGGAGCGAGAGAGACACGAGAGGGAGAGGGAGGCACATATGAGGGTTAGGGTTTGGGGGGGCACCGATCGGTGCTGGTTTTGACCCGACTGAAAACCGCTCCCAGCCGTCTGATCACCCTGGATGGCCAGGATCAGCGCGCGCGTGTGTTGGCAGGTGGTGGCGGGCCAACAGGCTACTGTCGACCATTGTCCGATGCATGCCGAGCGGCGCTACGCGCTGCACAGGGGCCAGTGGGCCGTTATCCACCACGCGCGCGTGAACAATACCCGTTCTCTGTTTTTATTCTTTTATAGAAGCTGTTTTTGGGTGTCTTTTTGCACAGTTTTTTTTCTATAGCAAAATTTTCCAACGAAATTTTGTGTAGAAAAATATTATAGTAACAGTAAAGTTTCTGTAAATTGTAAAGTTGATGAATTTTATTCATATTTTTCCGCTGCAAATAGTTAAATGTAATTGCTTAAATGCAATAAAGTGATGATTTTATTTGATGACCAACGTTGTTAGTAAGATTTTCACTATGGATAGTAAGTTTCATCACTATTAGTTCTATTTCTACCCAACGGTGATGTAGAATTAATATTGAGAAGTTTCATGTTTTAATTTGACCAACGTTGAATTAACTCATTTTGATGATATTTTGTTTTTAGGCAATCCTATGAGTTTCATCTCGGCCATTGAGCCCTTCAATGGAGGGAACTACGACTCATGGCGAGAGAAGGTTGAGATGGGGATTGCTTTGCTTGACCTCGACTTGGCACTGATTGAGACCTGTCCCAAAGAACATGAGGACCCCGTGAGGGGCGAAATAGAAAGTGAAGATAACTTCAACAAAAGGGTCCATGACCATGGACCAATAAGAATGAAGTACGACCTTGATCGTGCAAAGTGGGAGTCGTCCAACAGAAAGTGCTTGATGGTCATTAAGAGCTCCATTATGGAAGCAATAAGGGGAGCAATCCTAGAGTGTAGCACTGCTAGTGAGTACTTGAAGAAGGTAGAGAGTCAGATTACTGGGTCTTCAAAGGCCTATGCAAGCTCTCTCATTAAGAAACTTGTTACTACAAGATACACTGGTGGTGGAGTAAGGGACCACATATTGCGAATGAGCAACATGTCTTCCAAGCTTAAGCCCATGGGCATGGAGCTCCTAGTTGAGTTCATTATTCATCTGATCTTTGCCTCACTGCCAAACCAATTTGAGACTTTTGTTGTGAACTACAACACACAGCTAGAAAAGTAGGGCATTGATAAGATGATGGCCATGTGTGTACAAGAAGAAGAGAGGCTCAAGGGACAATATGGTGATTCTGTGAACTACCTGAGCCCAAGCAAGAATAGGAACTTTCAGGGTTCCAAGCCACAAGGGAAGCCACAAGGGAAACTTCAAGGGCATCCCTCTTCTTCTAAGCCACATGGAAAGGATGATGATCACCGACAGTAGGAGGTGGACAAGGACACCTGCAGGTGGTGCAAGGAAAAGGGCCACTACATGAGTGACTATGTGAGCTTCCTAAAGCATCTATGCAAGAAAGGTGAGGACTTAATTACTTTTGTTGATGAATCATGATACATTGCAAATGTATCTATAATTTTTGATGTTCCATGCTTGGTTTTATCCACTTTCTTGTGTTTTGTTCCAACTTTGGAGTACTTTTCATATGATTTCTTGGACTAACCTATTAACAAGAGCCATAGTGCCAGCTGCCTGTTTTCTGCTGTTTTTGGTTCCAGGAAAGTCAGAAATTGAATATTCTCGGAATTGGACGAGACAAAACCCAAAGTGCCTATTTTTCCAGATGTCATCAAGTGCCAGAATACGAGACGGAGAGGGGCCAGAGGGCGGCCACACCACCTGGCCGCGCGGCCAGGCCTGGCCCGCGCCAGGGGGTGGTGTGGCCAGCCCAGGCACCCCCTCGGCCTCCCCTTCCGATTATAAGATGCCCTCGGGACGAAAACCCTAAGTACCCGATCAAAAATCCACGAAAGAGTCTATAGCCGCCGTCATCTCCATCCCTAGACCAGGAGGGATCTGAAGCTCTTCCTGGCACCCTGCCGGAGAGGGGAATTCACCCTGGAGGCTTTCTTCATCACCATGCAAGCCTCCGGTGTGATGCGTGAGTAGTTCATCCTTGGACTACGGATCCATGTAGTAGCTAGATGGCTGGTTTCTCCTCCTTTGTGCTTTCATGTTTAGATCTTGTGAGCTCCGTTCATGATCAAGATCATCTATTTGTAATTCATACATGTTGTGTTTGCGGGGATCCGATGGATATTGAGATGCTATTTCAGATTGATTATTGATTCTATCATGTCTTTGTTATTTGAGATCTTGCATGCTTTTCGTTGTTAGTAGCTATCTTGGCCAAGTAGATGCTAGCAACTCCAAGAGTTAGTATTTATGCTCGATAGTGGGTTCATGCCTCTAGTAATCTGGGGAAGTGATAGAAAAAACAACAATCCTTTGTTCATAGAACAATCGTATTGTTTACTTTACACGCAGTTCGTAAAGCAATAATATGTTTCATGCAACTTAATATTGGAGGGGGTTCGGATGATAACCTGAAGGTGGACTATTAGTCATAGATGCAGTTGGATGGCGGTCTATGTATTATGTTGTAATGCCCAATCAAGTCTCAGAGGAGTCAAGATGATTAGTATATGCATGTATCGCTTTCTCGGTGTTTGTCAATTGCCCCGCTGTAATTTGTTCACCCAACATGTTATCTATCTAAGGAGAGCCACCTCTAGTGAGCTATGGATCCCGGTATTTTTCTTTACATACAATCTATAAACTGTTTACTGCTTTGTGTTTACTTTCTGCAAACTTTTACTTCTTTCCATTCGATACGTTTAATCCTTTGTTTTCCACAAAACACGGTGAGATTGACAACCTCATCGCAAGTTGGGGACAAAGTTCTGTTGTTGTGTTGTGCGGGTCTCCATGTTGCTACTAGCACCGGTAGTGCGCCCTGCCAAAGCTTAGCTAGTAACACCTTTGTGGTGTTTCCTTGCTCCTACTGGTTCGATTAAACCTTGGTTTCATAACTGAGGGAAACTTGCTGCTGTGCTCATCATACCTTCCTCTTGGGGTTCCCAACGAGCTCTACATCAACCATGAGCCATCAACAACTTTCTGGGCGTCGTGCATTGAGCCATCAAGCGATTTTCTGGCGCCGTTGCCGGGGAACGAAGAAAAAGAAACTCCCACGTCAACCAGGCGCCGTCAAAGATTTTTTGGCGCAGTTGCCGGGGAGTCAAGGACATCTTCACAAGGGGAGTCCCTCATAACCAATCTCTTTACTTAGTTTCTTTTTGCTTTGTTTGCTTAGTTTCTGTTTTGCTTTGTTTGCTTGTTTTGTTCTTCAAAAACACAAAAAAATTTGTTTTACAAGTTTGCTTCCTTATTTGAAAACCCAAAAAAATGACTACTCTTGAAAACACTAAGTTGTGTGACTTCACTAGCACCAACAACAATGATTTTATTAGCACACCTATTGCTCCACCTATGGCTGAAAATACTTTCTTTGAGATAAAACCTCCTTTGCTTAATCTTGTTATGAGAGAACAATTTTATGGTTATGTGGGACTCCCCTTGTCAAGATGTCCTTGACTCCCCGGCAACGGCACCATAAAATCAGTTGCTTAGCCCAAAATATATCGAGCCCGTTGGGAAACCCCAAGAGGAAGGTATGATGAGCACAGCAGCAAGTTTTACCTCTGTTATGAAACCAAGGTTATCAATCTAGTAGGAGCAAGGAAACACCTCAAAGGTGTTGCTAGCTGGACTTTGGCGGGGCGCACTACCGGCGTTAGCAGCAACGTGGAGACCTACACAACACAACCCAGAACTTTGCCCCCAACTTGCGATGAGGTTTTCAATCTCACCGGTTTTGTTGAAGACAAAGGATTAAACGTATCGAGTGGAAGAATGTAATAGTTTGCAGAAAGTAAACACAAAACAACAAACAGTTGATTGTAGATTGATGATAAAAAGAAAGGACCGGGGTCCATAGTTCACTAGTAGTGGCTCTCCTTAAGACAGATGACATGTTGGGTGAACAAATTACAGCAGGGCAATTGAAAAACATCGAGAAAGCAATATGCATATACTAATCATCTTGACTCCTTTGAGACTTGATTGGGAATTGCAACATTATACATAGACCGCCATCCAACTGCATCTATGACTAATAATCCACCTTCAGGTTATCATGCGAACCCCCTCTAGTATTAAGATGCAAGCAATTGATAATTGCATTACGCATTGCGTGTAAAGTAAACAATACGATTGTTCTATGAACAAAGGATTGTTGTTTTCTCCCTAGTAGCAACATCACATCTAGTACCTTAGAGATTTCTGTCACTTCCCTAGATTACTAGAGGCTTGAACCCACTATCGAGCATAAATACTAACTCTTGGAGTTGCTAGCATGTACTTGGCCAAGATAGCTACTAACAACAGAAAGAATGCAAGATGACAAATAAAAAAGACATGATAGAATCAATAATTAATCTGAAATAGCATCTCAATATCCATCAGATCCCCGCAAACACAACATGAAGGAATTACAAATAGATGATCTTGATCATGAACGGAGCTCACAAGATCTAAACATGATAGCACAAAGGAGAAGAATCAGCCATCTAGCTACTACATGGACCCATAGTCTAGAGATGAACTATTCACGCATCATACCGGAGGCTTGCATGATGATGAAGAAGGCCTCCAGGGTAAATTCTCCTCTCTGGCAGGGTGCCAGGCAGAGCTTCAGATCCCTCCCGATCTAGGGATGGAGATGACGGCGGCTACAGACTCTTTCGTGGAATTTTGATCGGGTACTTAGGGTTTCTGTATCGGAGGCATCTTATAGGTGAAAGGGGAGGCCGAGGGGGTGCCGGAGGCGGCCAAACCACCCCCTGGCGCGGGCCACGCTGGGCCGCGCGGCCAGGTCGTGTGGCGGCCCCCTGGCCCCTCTCCGTCTCGTATTCTGGCTCCGTGTTCCCACTAGTGGAAAAAGGGCCTATAGTCCCGGTTCATAAGGGCCATTGGTCCTGGTTTTTGAAACGGGATCAATCACTCGGGACTAATGCTGGTCCTGGTTTGGGCACGAACCGGGACCAATGGGTCTCCACGTGGGTGCCTGAGCAACGAGGGGGGTGGATCATTGGTCCTGGTTCGTGGCACAAACCGGGACCAATGGGTCTCCACGTGGACGCACGCGCAACGAGGGGGGGGTGGATCATTGGTCCCGGTTCGTGGCACGAACCGGGATCGTTGGTCTCTGCATTTCGGGCTATTTTTGTACCGCGGGCAAGGTTTTGTTTTTTTCCATTTATGTATTTGGTGTTTTGTATTCAATTTAATGGTACTACATATATACAGCAATAATGAAACCACAATATATATATATATATATTACACATCATGATCACAAATATATTATACACCGTCTCACCCGTCTTCTTGGTCGAAACATATTAATTACAAATGGTACTCACACGAATTTGATCAAATTTACATCTTCTTTTTTAAACTTTACCCTTCAAATGAACCGGGTAATAGTATTCTCCTTTCGGATCTATGACTTGTTCTAATAAGAATCCGGCAATTTCCTCTTGAATTGCTTGCACGCGTTCTTCTGATAGAAGACCGTCCCACATCCGTTCGATCTAATTTAAAGAAGGGGATCAATATATATGAATGAAACTAAACACAATTGGTGGTAATAAAATAAAGTTGTGATTATTGTTTATTGTACTTCAATTTTTTTGATGTTCCGATATGTGCCCTTCTCTTTGGTCGTCTGGCGAATGAACTCACAGACATAGTATCCACATAAGTTATTGTCGGCTTCCTGCCTCAAGAACTTTACGAGAACGGAGTTCAATCACAATAATAATCAAGCATGATAATGGTGATATTGAAATTAGAATCAAAGAGATGCGTGGATCTAGCAAGTAATACTTACAGTCAATGGTTGAAATGTAAGCTCTGGCTTCCAAACACACCTAATGTTGGTGGTGAACCGTTTCCAAGCCTTCTGGAGGCATTCCTGCATGTTCGCCCACTTTTCTAAAGGTGTGCGTTTCGAGTCCATGACTTTTACTACTCCTTGGTCAACAACAATGATTAATAGAATATAGTGGAAGCTGGTCACACTAACAAAATAGAACACGAGTCAATTATACGCTTAACATCAAGTAATCGAAAATAGAATGTGTACAAGACAGTAACACTCACCCAGCGTTGTAAGGAAATAGTATTTCCCTTCTGTTTCCGAAATACGTCAATGCTTGTACCAAGTTATCCTCTATCTCTTTGGGTTTTGTTTTTACAGTAACTTCTTGAACGAAATTGCAGTCAACAAACCCAAGGTCATAGATTTCTCCTTTGTTGCGTTCGAAAATATTCATACTGCATATATAATTAGTATAGTGATGATTAAGATTATACAAGAAACGAATGAGCTGAGCTAGAAAGATTTAATTACAGAAATTAATAATACTTACAAACAATAGGCACTAACGATAGTTTTGTCGAGGGCATCTCGTTGGTAAAACTGAAATAATTCTGAAAATTCAATCAGTAGGAAGCCATCTCCATGACCGTAATGGTGGTGTTTAGATCTAGTTTTTGGATTCAGCAAAGGCTTGCATGTACCAGTTATGCAATCTTTGCATTTTTGTTGGTAGATCTTTGACTAACTTGGGTTTGACAAGAGGGGCCCGTGCCGGTATACATATGCTATTTGTTGGTACCCCTCGAACTCATCCATACGGGTCATGTACTCAGTAATAGACAGTCCATATAATTTGGCCTTTTCTCCATATAGTTGAACAAACTCCGGATCAATGTTTGGATCATGCCGATCCCGGGCTCTCCACTCATTGGTATCGTACACTTTGAGAGGTTCGATCGTTGATTTTTCTGTTGTCCGAGCTGGGCAACTTCTTTCCCGACTCTCCGCTCTTTTGCCTCAGCCGACTTGGTAATAGAGTGATTATAGTCTGATGTGAGCGCTATGGGTTGGTGAAGCTGAATCTTAAGCGCGGTTCCTTTGGCTTTAACTTCTGTGGTGACCAGGAAGAATGGCTCTATCGCCTTTTTCTTGTTAGCCATGTCAATCTTCCACTTTTCATAATGGGCAGCTGTAGCCGCAGCAATTTCCTCATATATCTTCTCGCAAGGTAGCTTCTTCATATTCTTATGAGGTACTTTTGGGAGGGGCGATAGCTTAGGTTTCGGTGATCGGAACGTGCTCTTGCTGCTGCTGGTGGTGCTGCCCCTCTGAGTATACTTCCGCTTTTGTCTCTGAGGCTCAGGGGACGGAGACGGTTGACGCGGCGGCGGATACGGCTGACGCGGCGATGGAGACGGCTATGCTGAGTGTTAAGGCGGTGAAGGCGACGGTTGCGCTAGAGAATGGTGAGGTGGCAGCGAAGGTGGATTGCTGCTCTTAGGAGTGAGTGGCCTTTGCGGCACATAATTTGGAAGCACGATGTGCTCCTTTGGCCATACAATTGAAGGGAATATGCCCGAGAGGCAATAATAAAGTGGTTATTATCTTATTCCACGTTTATGGTAAATGTTTATTTTGCATGCTATAATTTTATTAATTGGAAACATTAATACATGTGTGTTTTATAAACAAAATACAAAGTTCCTAGTAATGCCTCTCATATAAACTAGCTCATTGATTAACAAGATGATCAAGGTTTCCTGATCATGGACATTGGATGTTGTTAATAACGAGGTCACAACATTGGTGGAATGATGTGATGAACATTCATCCGAAGTATAGCATTACGATCAGAGTCATTATGTTTATATTGCTATAACATCATATGAAGTAATCTTAGTCCTTAGACCATGAGATCATGTTAATTGCTAACACCGGAAGAGTATCTTGATAACATCAAACGTCACACCATAACAGGGTGACTATAAATGTGGATGTAGTGCTATGAAGGTGTTATGTTGAGGCTCATGGATCAAGAGTGGGATTTATCCATCCCGATGACGGATAGATATACTTTGGGCCCTCTCGGTGATATCACATTGAAATAGCTTGCAAGCAGGTGATGTGATCACTAGAATGTTATATCACGGGAATGAGAAAAGAGTACATGTCGGTAACGAGATCAAACTAGGTATTTGGATGCCGATGATCGAATCTCGGACATGTAATATATCACGAGACAAAGGTATTTAGTTACGACGTTAAAGGTTCACACGATCACAAGGGTCATCGTTGAATATGTGGGAGTCAGTACGGATCTCCATGCCCCGCTGCTGATTATTGATCGGAGAGGTGTCTCGATCATGTCTGCATTATTTGCGAACCGTAGGGTGACACACTTAAGGGATACTGACACCATTTGGAGCAAATATGTTCCAGATAAAGATTTAAGAAAGCGGTGGAATCATTTCGATGGAAACCGGAATTGTTTCGGGTGAAATTGCTGAAACTGGATCTGCATGTGATATTGAAATGTTGCAGGGGGTTTTATGTGAATGTTTGTTAATTAATTTAATTAACAAAATTCTGAATAAAATAAATAAAATAGTTTTATTTAATGAGAGCTTGCATTGAATTTGGTGGAAATTAATGCATGTGTGAGTGGAATTTTGAGTGGAGGCTTTTTATGGGAGTTGGAGTTCCACCCACATGAATGTGGAAGAGGTGGGGGCAACACCATGGCTGCCATGGTATGGCCCTTGGGTTCCCTCCTCTTCCCTATAAAAGTCCCCCTCTCCTCCTCACAACACACACCTCCTCGTGAAGGATCTCTCTCCTCCTCTGGTTATTCCCCATGGTCTTGGATTAGCGAGATACATGTTCCCGGTGGCTTTATCTAGAAAGGAGTTGTTGCTTCCTCTGCTTTGCTGGAGCGAGGGATGGAGGTTGTCGGGGTACCAGACGTGTGTGCGATCACGGATGCACCGCTGCTTTGCGGTGCTGGACTTGGTGGTGTTGGACTTGCTGGAGCTGGATCTGAGGGACGTGCTGGAGCCGGACCTGCTGGACTTCATCACGATCTTGAGATCGGCAAGTGTACGACTACATCATCCACGAGTTCTAACTCGTTAATAAAGCTTTGTTGTCTTCGAGGGTAAGTTCTCTATGGATGTATATCCACGTGTTGCTTGTATCTAGTAGATAAATCTTGGCGTGTAGTTCCCATCGTAGGAATTTTTTTGTTTTGTATGCTGCGAACCCAATAGTGGTATCAGAGCCTGATCTATGCGTAGGTGCTTTGCACGGGTAGTACACATATGTTTATATACGGGCGATGATGATCATGTTATTGATTCTTTCATGTATTTTGGATATTGGTGGCATAGTTGGATGAAGCGGCCCGGACCAACCTTACATGTCATCGCACATGAGACCGGTTCCACGACTGACATGCAACTAGTTTTGCATAAGTGGTTGGCGGATGTCTGTCTCACCTACTATAGTCAATATCTGATTTACAACGAGTTTCTAATAACTTGGTTATCCTCATTGTGGTTCCATGTTCGTAGGTAAGACCGGTTCTATCTTCGAAAGCCCTAAGCCACATAAAACTTGCAATGGATAAATTAGAGGCATCTAGTTTAGATTGTTGTTGGGCTAGTGTCATGATATGGTAATGTTGTAAGTTGATGTATGATAGATACTCTTACAACACCGTTAACGTGTAAGTTCCATAGACCTTGGCCTTACACACAAAGGAATGATAGAGAAGATACCACGATGCATATGATAGAGATCAAATGCATGAACCATATCATCCCACTTTACACATTATATGTTTGCATCTTATATTGCTAGTTTGGCACTTTTAGTAGCATTATAAGATGATCCCTCATTTAAATATCAAGATAAAATGTGTTCTTCCTTAAGTATGCACCGTTCTATGGATCGTGTTTCGAGACATCACGTGATGATCGGGTGTACTCGACTCTACGCTTTCATACAACGGGTGTAAGACAGTTTTACACACGTGAATACTAAGGTTCTTACTTGGCGAGCCTAGCATGTACAGACATGGCCTTGGAACACGGACCAAAGGGTTAAGCATGAGCCATATAGTTGATGTGATGCCCATATTGATGCTCGCCTTTGAAGCTACACCGACTCACGTGATGATCGGACATGGTGTAGTGGATTTAGTTCATGTAATCACAAAAAAGGCACGAGGGATGTCGTTTTTGAGTGGGAGTTCATTTCTAATTTGGATTAGTTGAACTCAATTTGTCATAAACTAAATCAAAGTGAATTTGCATAATTTGTTGTAGTCATTGGGATCTGTTCACTACCTTATGCTTAGTTTTAATGAGATAATAGAACTATAGAATTCTGGATATTTACTTTACGAACTGGTATTGTATTGTTTTGAATGTCAATTTAAAGGTTAGAAGTCTTATTGCAAACTTTCAGCAAACTCTATTTACCACATGAAGTTTAATAAGTAGTATTAAATCAAGAGTAAGAATTCCAATGTTATTATCTAAAGTATCATGTTTGCCTCCATGATTATTGATATTGAAAAGTTGTTTTAATATCAAGATTATCTAGGAGCTGAAAAATTGTTTCAGAAACCATCATGTGTGGAAGATATTGTGATATCTGAAACAATATTTTTGGTTGAATTATGATAGAGTATAGTTTAGCAAAATACACGTTCTCATATTGTATGAGAATTTGTGAAGGTTGGAGACGCTAGGCGTCCTAATCTACCAAAAAGGTTTTGGGAACTAACATTATACTCGCGATTCTTCCTTATAGGCTATAGTAGCTTGATCATGAAAGTTGTCATGATAAGGATGAATAGAAGATGTAAGTAAAATGTTTACTACACTAATAGATTACTAAAGAATGGATTTTTTGAAAGAACACCAAACATTTGATGATGGTGATCCACTTCAAAGTGCAAGTCCAAATGTATTAGTATTTGACTATATACACTTTGTACTATGTGTCATGTGAATGACACCACTACTGATGTTGATAGATTCTTTTAAAAGAAAAGGAATTGTTGAAAGAGAATCTATAAAATATTTGGTAGAAAAGAAAAGGTTGGATATGTCCAACTTAGGTATATAGAAGATATACATGTTATGGATGTATTCATTGCTTGTTAAACAATGTGGTTCTTAGGTATTGGATACCGAATTGGTTGGTGTGAAGTGTCATACAAAACAACACAATTCATGAACTGCAATGGCCAAAGTAACTAGCAAAAGAATTTGTGATGATGTTCATCGAAAACAAATAAAGTGTTATTGTGTTTTTCGTTGTCGTCAAACCTAGCCTTCAAGATTTGTTTTAATAATTGCTATTTTGTTCCGGTATTACGAGAACAATGGTTGTTCAAATAATTACCGTATTCCATAAAGGATGGATGAACTTTTACAAGTCTAGTTGGAGAAATCACATGCATAAACATTATTGCTAAAATGTCATAAGACAAATGATTGGAAGATCACTTATGAAGTGACATCGCTGTTTGAATTATATTGGAATGTAAACATGAAGAAACTCCATGTTGATGGATTTTTGGAGTCTTTTGATTTTGATCAATTGACGCTTGTGAAACTTTCCTCGAGATAATTGAAACTCCATCCACAGGCCAAAGAGGAACGGATGACTAACTTATTGGATATTATGCATGTTGATGTATATAGTCCATTATGTGTAGCCATATGCGGTGGATATTTTTGCTTCATATGCTTTCTTCAGAAATTTGAGTGAATAAATCTATATATTTACTTAATAAGGAAGAAGTATGAAACATTTGAAAATTGTTCAAAGACTTTCAAGATGAAGTGAAAAATCATTGTAATACGAAAATAAAAGAGTTTATGATTTGATCATAAAGGAAGATATTTGAGTTATAGGTTTAGAAAAACACCTAAGATTTCAGGAATTGTTCCATGAATTTGCATTTCCTGATAAACCACAAGAGTATGGTATGGTCGAGAGATCAAATCAAACCTTGTTTGACATGGTAAGATCAAAGGTGTCATTTATAAAACTGTCATTATGTTTTAAGGACTAAAGCTTTAGAGACTACCGCTTTTACACTGAAAAGAGCACCATCGTGATCCATTGAAATGACACCATAGGAGTTATGGTTTGGGATAAAACCCGAATTGTCTTTTCTTAAATTTTGGTATGCTATGCATAAGTAAAATGTTTACACCCAAAGTCGGATAAGCACGTCTTTGTAGGTTATCCCAAAGAATTTGTTGGGAATTTCTCCATAACACCGAGGACAAAAGAGTTTGTCGCTTGGAACGTTAAGTTTCTTGAGAAGGAATTTTTCGTGAAAAGTTAAGTGGGAGGACAATAGAACTTTGATAAGGTTGTTGAAGCTGAGCTATATGTGCTAAGTAGCGCAACGCCAGAAAGTGTCCCAGTGGCGGCCACAATGCTCATGGCTCCCGTGATTACAAACGGTCTGATCTTGGAGATTAGAGTTCCTATTGAACCATGTGGGTCGGTAAGAATCAAATAGTAAGATTTGAAACAGAAGTCGTTATTCTTTTGACAATGATGAACCGACTGCATGCAAAGAAGCGATGATGGGCCCTGACTCCATAAAATGACTAGAAGTCATAGAATCTGTGATAGTATCCACACACGAGAAATCAAGTTTCTGAACTTGGAAGACCCTCCGGAAAGGCGTGAAGCCTATCGGTCGTGTTTGGATCTATAAAGAAATAGACATGGATGTTTAACATCTATGAAATAGTCGACATGTCAGAAAGAAGTTTACGGCAATGTTCAAGGAGTTGACTATGGCAAGATTTGATCTTTCATAGCGATATTTAGTCTTGACGGATTAATGTAGCAACCACTACATATAATTTGGTATATGGTAGTTGAATAAACAAAACAAGGTTCTTCTAATAGAATGATTACCTAGGACGTGTACATGACACGGTCCGAAGGGTTTTTGTTAATTCAAAGGGTGCTAAAAGGGCATGCAAACTTTATTAGTTGAAGTGAGCATAACGGAGTTGGAACCTTCACCATGATGAAAATGTTAAAGGAGTTTAATTTCATCGGAGATGATGAAGATGCTTGCATTTGCAAGTAATTAAGTGGGAGCGCTGAGACAAATTTCCAATACATTATGCAGAGTACATATTATTGATTGTAAATGATGTATCTTTTATTGACACAAGTTAAGAATTTCATTAAAATAGGATTTCGATGAAAGACTTGGGCAAAACCGGAATATTTGGCATCAATGTCTATATGGATAGATTGAGGCGCTAATATGGTTATGCCAGACGTACATATATGAGATATTGAAAGAGTTCAATATGGAAACAACAAGAAAGGTTCTTGCTGCATGGAAAGGATTGTATCAAGATTCAAGTGTTTCAACACTTCGTGAGTAAAATCACATGAATATTTTGATCGATTATACCGTGATATGTATATATCCAAATATGTCCTATGCTCTAAATGTTATGAGCACATACCAGAATGATTCATAAGATGATCATTGGACGATAGTAAAGATATTCTTATGAGCTTTGGAAGAACTAAGAATATATCATGTATAAGTGACAAATATCATGTATAAGTGACAAATATTCTTATGAGCTTTGGAAGAACTTAAAGATAATTCATTGTAAAGTGTTACATTAATACTAGTTTTGTCACAAGATACAAATTAAATTTATCTCAATTTAGACTATGGGTGGAATAATGTAATGGAAAGGATGTTCCATGATGGATTTGAATAAGTTCCAAAGTTGAAACATTGTGACGGATACTACAACAAAAGGCTAAGTATATGACTGCTATAGTGGCAACAAAGGAGGGCATTTGTGTTAAGTACTTTGTTATCAAACTAGGTGTGGTTCAAAGTGGGCTAATACTATGAAGATATATTGTATGACAATAATATCAACATATTTTAACCAGAATGAACTAAAGGTGTCACCAAAGGACCAAATTTATACAATGCCATCTCATTTGAGAATGAGTGATACGTAGAGACGCAAAGACATGCAAATACACACGGACCTGAAACTGTCAGAGTCGGAGATTATGTTAACCACTAGCAATCGCGTATATGCAACACCATAAATCCGTACGTGTTCAATACGCAAAGATTTTCAAACTAGATTATTGACTCTAGTGCAAGTGGGAGACTGAAGGGAATAAGCCCGAGAGGCAATAATAAAGTGTTTATGATAAATATTTATTTTGCATGCTATAATTGTATTAATTGGAAATGTTAATACATGTGTGTTTAATAAACAAAATACAAAGTTCCTAGTAATGCCTCTCATATAAAGTAGCTCGTTGATTAACAAGATGATCAAGGTTTCCTGATCATAGACATTGGATGTTGTTAATAACGACGTCACAACATTGGTGGAATGATGTGATGAACATTCATCCGAAGTATAGCATTATGATCAGAGTCAGTATGTTTCTATTGCTATAACATCATACAAAGTAATCTTAGTCCTTAGACCATGAGATCATGTTAATTGCTAACACCGGAAGAGTATCTTGATAACATCAAACGTCACACCGTAACAGGGTGACTATAAAGGTGGGTTCAGTGCTACGAAGGTGTTATGTTGAGGCTCATGAATCAAGAGTGGGATTTTTCCATCCCGATGTAGATATACTCTGGGCCCTCTCGGTGGTATCACATTGAAATAGCTTGCAAGCAAGTGATGTGATCACTAGAATGTTGTATCACGGGAACGAGAAAAGAGTGCATGTCGGTAACAAGATCAAACAAGTATTTGGATGCCGATGATCGAATCTCGGACATGTAATATATCGCGAGACAAAGGGATTTAGTTACGACGTTAAAGGTTCACACGATCACAAGGGTCATCGTTGAATATGTGGGAGTCAGTACGGATCTCCAGGTCCCGCTGCTGATTATTGATCGGAGAGGGGTCTCGATCATGTCTGCATTATTTGCGAACCGTAGGGTGACACACTTAAGGGATACCGACACCATTTGGAGCAAATATGTTCCAGATAAATATTTAAGAAAGCGATGGAATCATTTCGATGGAAACCAAAATTGTTTCGGGTGAAATTGCTGAAACTGGTTCTGCATGTGATATTGAAATGTTGTAGGGGGTTTTATGTGAATGTTTGTTAATTAATGTAATTAACAAAATTCTGAATAAAATAAATGAAATAGTTTTATTTAATGAGAGCTTGCATTAAATTTGGTGGAAATTAATGCATGTGTGAGTGGAATTTTGAGTGGAGGCTTTTTATGAAAGTGGGAGCTCCACCCACATGAATGTGGAACAGGTGGAGGCACCACCATGGCTGCCACGCCATGACCCTTGGGTGCCCCCTCTTCCCTATAAAAGGCCCCCCTTCTCCTACTCGTGAAGGATCTCTCTCCCCCTCTAGTTATTCCCCATGGTCTCGGATTAGCGAGATACATGTTCCCGGTGGCTTTATCTAGAATGAGGTTGCTGCTTCCGCTGCTTTGCTGGAGCGAGGGACGGAGGTTGTCGGGGTACCGGACGTGTGTGCGATCACGGATGCACCACTGCTTTGCGGTCCTAGACTTGGTGGTGCTAGACTTGATGGAGCTAGATCTGAGGGACGTGCTGGAGCCGAATCTGCTGGACTTGATCACGATCCTGAGATCGGCAAGTGTACGACTACATCATCCACGAGTTCCAACTCGTTAACAAAGCTTTGTTGTGTTCGAGGGTAAGTTCTCTATGGATGTATATTCACCCGTTGCTTGTATCTAGTAGATAGATCTTGGCATGTAGTTCCCATCGTAGGAATTTTTTTTGTTTTCTATGCTGTGAATCCAACAACAATAGTCCCCCTTTGGCTTCTCCTAGTTCAGTCATCTCCATAGCTTCCCCTGCAGGATTGTCCAGCTTCAACTCCTCAAACTCTTGTTTCACATCATCCACCATGATGACAGTGTACCCTTTTAGAACCGGTCTGCAATGCCAAGTTGGGTTAGGTGCAATTGGTACGGCCATGCCGACCGTCGCCGTCACCCTTAAGTTTATAACTTGCACCTTTAGCTCACAAGCTGTCCTCTCCGTGATATCATCCACTGGGTAGCGTTTAGGAGGAGCCATCCACTACTGCGGAAAGGGTTATAGCCTCCAGGTGGTTAGTGACAGGCAAAAATGTGCCTATCACTACTGAGCACATCTAGTGGCAGGCAAGGATAAGCCTGTAACTGGTACGTGTCACTAGTGACAGGCACGCAAATATGACTGTCACCAGTACTTGTTATGGAGAATGCCCGGTCAAAAAATTAATTAGTGATAAGCGGATATAGATGCGTGTCAGTGGAAACCCCATAACTAGTGACAGACAAAAATTATGCCTGTCACTAGTATATACCGGGTAGGGCGGCACTAACAAGACAAATTCTTAGTGACAGGCATTGGAAATGCGTGTCACTAGTTTTAGGACCCTTTTTTTCCATGGCAACCAACCGAGCAGATTTGCTTTGCTCCGCTAGATAATGCACCCGCGCGCAGCCTTTGATGGGCCAGCCCAACCAGGATTGTCCTTGTCCTTTTCCTCGGATGGGCTGCAGCGGTGGTGGAATTATCGGTAGAGTTTGCTTGCTGGCAACAAGCGATCTATTCGAGAAGTTCGTTGATGATGATGAAAACAAAACCTAAATTATTTCAATGCAAGATATTACGAACTATCCTATATTTCCTGATTTTTTTTGTTTTCCTAAGTTTTATAAATCTTATATATATATATATGAACTTTGCATCATTTTTGGTGATTTTTTCCTGTGATATTTTTACGTGTAACGAAAACACATCTTGTGTCAAAGCAAACCGTTTAGGTGTGCAACAAAAACACACATTGCATCAGTACACAAGACCCTTTGCCCGAAAAAAAAATCAGTACACGAGACCCTTCCCAACGACCGCCCCTTGCTCCCTGTCCCCATCCGTGATTCCTAGTCCGCCGCCACCTGCAATGACTCTAGCTCTGGTTCATGAAAAGAGCAGACATGCAATGACACTAGTGGATCCATGTGTGGTTCATGGGAAGAACACACATGCAATGACACTGGGTGTGGTTCATGATATGGTTCATGAGAAGAAGACACATGCAATGAGACTGGTGGATCCATATATGGTCTGTCAGAAGAACACACATGCAATGACTCTGGGTGTGGTTCATGATATGGTTTGTGAGAAGAACACACATGCAATGACACTGGTGGATCCATGTGTGGTCTTTGGGAAGAACACACATGCAATGACACTGGTGATATGTGGTATGTGAGAAGAACACACATCCAATGACTCTAGCTGTTGTTCATGAAAAGAGTAGACATGCAATGACACTGGTGGATCCATGTGTGGTTCATGGGAAGAACATACATGCAATGACACTAGGTGTGGTTCATGATATGGTCTGTGAGAAGAAGAAACATGCAATGACTCTGGGTGTGGTTCATGATATGGTTCATGGGAAGAACACACAAGCAATCACACTAGGTGTGGTTCATGATATGGTTTGTTTGAAGAACACACATGCAATGACACTGGTGGATCCATGTGTGGTCTATGAGAAGAACACACATGCAATGATACTGGTGGATCCATGTGTGGTCTGTGGGAAGAACACACATGCAATGACACTGGTGGATCCATGTGTGGTCCCTGGGAAGAAGACACATGCAATGACACTTGGTGTGGTTCATGATATGGTTTGTGAGAAGAACACACATGCAATGACACTAGCTGTGGTTAATGAAAAGAGCAGACATGCAATGACACCGGTGGGTCCATCTGGGTTAATGAGAAGAACACACATGCAATGATACTGGGTGTGGTTCATGGGAAGAACACACATGCAATGACTCTGGTGATATGTGGTTTGTGAAAAGAACTGACATGTAATGACTCTAGCTGTGGTTAATGAGAAGAGCAGACATGCAATGACACCGGTGGAGCCATGTGTCGTCTATGGGATGAACACACATGCAATGACACTGGTGGATCCATGTGTGGTTCATTGGAAGAACACACATGCATAGACACCGGTGATATGTGGTTTGTGAGAAGAACAACATGCAATAACTCTAGCTGTGGTTCATGAAAAGAGCAGACATGCAATGACACTGGTGGATCCATGTGTGGTTCATGGGAAGAACAAACATGCAATGAAACTGGGTGTGGTTCATGATATGGTTTGTGAGAAGAACACACATGCAATGACACTGGTGGATCCATGTGTGGTCTGTGAGAAGAACACACATGCAATGACTCTAGGTGTGGTTCATGATATGGTTTGTGAGAAGAACACACATGCAATGACACTGGTGGATCCATGTGTGGTCTTTGGGAAGCACACACATGCAATGACACTAGTGATATGTGGTATGTGAGAAGAACACACATCCAATGACTCTAGCTGTGGTTCATGAAAAGAGCAGACATGCAATGACACTGGTCGATCCATGTGTGGTTCATGGAAGAACACACATGCAATGACACTGGGTGTGGTTCATGATATGGCCTGTGAGAAGTACACACATGCAATGACTCTGGGTGTGGTTCATGATATGGTTCATGGGAAGAACACACATTCAATGACACTGGGTGTGGTTCATGATATGGTTTGTGAGAAGAACACACATGCAATGACACTGGTGGATCCATGTGTGGTCTATGAGAAGAACACACATGCAATGACACTAGTGGATCCATGTGTGGTCTGTGGGAAGAACACACATGCAATGACACTGGTGGATCCATGTGTGGTCCATGGGAAGAACACACATGCAATGACACTGGGTGTGGTTCATGATATGGTTTGTGAGAAGAACACACATGCAATGACAGTAGCTGTGGTTAATGAAAAGAGCAGACATGAAATGACACCGGTGGGTCCATGTGGGGTTAATGATAAGAACACACATGCAATGACACTAGGTGTGGTTCATGGGAAGAACACACATGCAATGACTCTAGTGATATGTGGTTTGTGAAAAGGACTGACATGTAATGACTCTAGTTGTGGTTAATGAGAAGATCAGACATGCAATGACACCGGTGGATCCATGTGTGGTCTATGGGAAAAACACAGATGCAATGACACTGGTGGATCCATGTGTGGTTCATGGGAAGAACACACATGCATAGACACCGGTGGTATGTGGTTTGTGAGAAGAACACACATGCAATGACTCTAGCTGTGGTTCATGAAAAGAGCCGACATGCAATGACACTGGTGGATCCATGTGTGGTTCACGGGAAGAACACACATGCAATGACACTAGGTGCGGTTCATGATATGGTTTGTGAGAAGAACACACATGCAATGACTCTGGGTGTGGTTCATGATATGGTTTGTGAGAAGAACACACATGCAATGACACTGTTGGATCCATGTGTGGTCTTTGGGAAGAACACACATGCAATTACACTGGTGATACACTAGTGGAAAACTGGCCTTCAGTCCCGGCCCGTAAGGGGCTTTAGTCCCGGTCCTGGTAACCGGGACTGGAGGGGCAGGACTAAAGGCCCACCCACTAGTCCCGGCCCTCTTACCAGCCGGGACCAATGGGCATCCACGTGGCTGTCTCTGCGGGTGCTGGGTGCCCCCCATTAGTCCCGGTTCGTATTACGAACCAGGAGAAATGGTTCTTTGCCGTGGCAGAATTTTAGGCACTTTCTCTGCCGCGGCAGAGAATTTAATTTGTATTCTTTTTTTCATTTCAAAGTAGTTTTCCACGCTACCACATACCGTACATGTTCGGGCATACATAAGATAACTTCTCTTAAGATCGAGCATACAAATATATGCATGATAGTTACACATGGAGATCACAATTATCGGGACTAGAGCCCATCTATTCAATTACAGGGTCGGGGATCATCGACGCCTATTCGCACTAAATTATCCGGCATCATCTATCATCTTGTTCATCAAGAATCATGCCAGTTCTTCAGCAATTGCTACTGCGCGTTGCTGTGGTAGGAGCTGATCCCGCATTTTCTCGAACTATATAAGAAAAGGAGATCAATATGAATATCAATCATGATAACAAAAAGTGACGGCAATAAAAATAATGTTATGAATGTATTGCTTACATCGACTCTATAATCATTCAGCTCACTGGTAAACGTGCGAATGAACTCGCAAACATAGAATCCACATAGATTTGTCCCCTGTGGCTGCCTCGCGCACTTTACGAGAATAGAATTCAATCAAAATAATAATCCAGCATCATAATTGTATTGAAACTAGAAGTAAAGAGATGCGCCTACTACTTACCGAGACCGGATTAAAGTCACCCGTAACCGTACTCTTGAACTGGTTCCAAACCCTACCCAGTAACGAAAATGAATGAGTTATTTATTACGTGATATCTCAGGAAATCAACGAAAGAGACCGCTGTAGCGCGAAAATTACCTCTGGAGCATGTCCTGCATGTCACTAAACTATTCCAGGGGTCTCTTTAATGGGTCCATGACTTCAACTCTTCCCTTATCAAGTTGAATGTCCATGAGTATCTGGTGGAAACTATACACGTTTATATATACATTAGTAACTCATCAATTACACTTAATATTGAGTAAGCAAAAGAGAATGTGTACAATAGAGTAAGACACTCACGTGAAATTGTAAGGAAATAGTATGTGGTCACAGAAATTTTGCTCCGTTAGAAACCTTAGAAGGTTTTCCTGTGTGTCCTCGGGTTTATCCTTTAGCGTCCGACAATGTATTTTATCTGGGTCAATGAACCCAACACTGAAGATTGACCTTCCTTTACATTCCATGATCTTCATTCTGCATAATAATAGAGTACAAAAGGATATAATTAGGATAATTACATGAAATGAACTGAACAACTGAAAAAAATGAATAGCTTATATATAGACAATGAATTCAACAACTTACAGACAATAGCAACTCATGAGACTTTTGTCGAGGGCGTCGAAAGTGTATAACTGGAAGAGTTCTGGAAACTCAACATGGACCCCTTCTTCTCGGAAGTAGTAGTCATGTGGGACTTTCGCCACGATCATTATTCTCTCCTCCTTTACGGCTTTCAAGTACCATTTATGTAAACTCCGCATTTGTGTTGGCAGTTGTTGGAATTGCTCAAAGCTGACTAGAGGCTTCCCTGGGACATATGTAGGGACTACCTGAGCCTTGGGTAACTTGTCGTCCTGGGAACCTAGCAATTCCTCAACAATCACATTCATAGCGCCCGCAAGCTTCTTAGCTTCTTCCATATCCTGCTGGGGAGTGTCATAGGATACCACCTTGAGGGGTGGGGTCGATTTTTTGGCCTGTTCCCCGAGCTGGGGGACGTCCTTTCTTTTCCTGGTTGCACTTTGACTTGATGATTTGCTCCCACTTGCACTTCTACTTGATTTGCTCTTCTTCACTTCCTTCTGAAGTGTGCGTCGATAGTCATCTGGCTTATGGTGCAAGTCATATTGCGATTTTGTGTTCAAAAAAGAAAGTGCATACACGTTTTGCTTCTCGGTGTATACCAGGGCGGGCTCGGGTTTCTTCTTTTGAAGCTACGCAACACATTCGGCCTTTACGATCATGTCGGTTTCCTTGTCAGTACGATCGTAAGGTCTGATAGGAAGATTCTTATGAGGTACTCTTGGGAGGGGCGACATTTGTCGTTTTGGGCTCCTGCATCGTTCTAGTACTAATCGGAGGCTGCGGCGGAGATCGAGATTGACTCGGGCTGTGGTGGTCGTAGTCATGGGGTGGGCTTCTTGGAGGTGATGGAGGTGAAGGTGACATGCGACCACTCGGAGGCGGTGTTGGCTTTGGCGTCTAGCCTGGAAGCTTGATGTTGTTCTTGTCCCATAGAATGATACCACCCAGTACTTCTCCGAGTGTCCTCTCACCTTCAGGTCCAGGGATGTCAAGCTCCATTGAGTCCCACCCCATTGCGATTTCATCCACACCAACTTTAGCATAGCCAGCTGGAATCTCACGGCCATGCCAGCGTGCGCCAGGTGGACAAGGTAAAGCACATCAGACCGCCACCTTGATGGATAGATTCTTCATCTTCTGATGGAGCTCACAAGATGCCTGCTCCTTGATTCCATCCACGGGGTAGCCGGGACCGCCATTTACCATACGTGCATCGTCAGAAGGGACCTCCGATTCAGCCACGCTGCTTTTCCGCTGAGATGGGACGGCGATAATATCGAGTACAGGATCTTGCAGGCGCGCTGCTCCTCGAAGTTCATCAATCTGTTGCTAATGCATTCGAAGTGTTCCTAGCAACTCGATGAACCTGTCTCCCTCCTCCTCCTGCCGTCACCTCTTTGCTCTCTCTCGGCTCCTATAAGTATCTCTATTTTTGGGAAACCCCATCTCCCACGTATAACTAGGGCCAAGGGCTCATACACATCCTCTGCGTTCGTCATTCCCGAGGACCTTTTTCAGCAAGTTTTTCTCTCTATTGGGACGGAACTTTGTTGTCCCCGCTTTAATCTCCTTCACCACTTTCTGCCATGTATCCCGGGGTATCCTAATCCCGTCACTTCAAATAAGGTCCCCTGTACTTTCGTCATACTCACTCCCATGCCCAAGGAACCAATTCCTTGCCCTCAGATCCCATTCTTCGCGTATTGGTTCTGGAGTGATCCCTTTAGCAAGCAACTCATTCTCTTTAGCATCCCACTTTGGCATGGCAGCCGCATAGCCCCTGGCCCCAGGTGATAGTGATATTTCTTCATCGCGACATTTTTCGTGTTTTTTTCCGACATTTCCGTAGCAGGTTGTGACTCCTTGTACTTCACAAATGCATCCCAGTTAGCCTGCTGCTTCGTTAGATAGCATTCAAATTTAGGAGTCTTCTTCGTCTTCTGATACTTTTGCCATAATGCTTTCTTCCAGTTCTTGAATAGTTCGGCCATCTTCGTAAGAGTCCACTACTTGACTTTCTTCCTCAATGCAGCTGTGTCGGCATCATCCTCACATTCTGGCAGGGTGAAATGTGTTATGAGGTCATTCCAAAGACCCTCTTTGCACCTGTCGGAGACATACTCACCCTCTTTCGCCCCTTTGGTCTTATTCCACTCTCGAACGGTGATCAGGATGCGATCCCTAACCATAACTCCACATTGTTGTTTAAATACAGTTTTAGCCTTTTCGGGTTCCACCGGTTCACCCCGTGGTGATACCCACGTAATTGTATAACGCGTAGATGCATCCAACTTTTTGGCCGGGCCTCGTTTGGAATATTTTTTGCTCGATGTGGAGGCCTAAGAGAAGAAACATTCGTCAATTTATATATATACAACTCAGTTAATGCATCTACTGATCACCATATATATACCTCGCCGTCGGCTTCTCCACCACCGGAGCCGTCGGCTTCTCCTTGATCATTTCGGTCGACCTCCTCTCCCTCACCGGAGGGGTTCAGATAAATTGACGGAGATTCGGGTGGATCAACATGGGGTGTCGTTGATCATATCCTCGAGAATTTCTTCCTGTGCTAGGTCTCTCTAGATTGGATCCATAGTTTTCTACAAAACGCACACAATAACATTTTTCATTCAATATTGCTGCATAAAATAATACTAAACAATAATGTGAAAATGCAATTTGCTACAATAATACTAAACAATAGCAAAATTTAGTGATGCCCTAACCCTAACCCTAAGTCCGGGGACCCGCGAGCACTACCACATTAACCCTAAGTCCGGGGGCCCGCGAGCACTACCACCCTAACCCTAAGTCTGGGGGCCCGCGAGCACTACCACATTAACCCTAAGTCTGGGGGCCCGCGAGCACTACCACATTAACCCTAAGTCCGGTAGACCGCGAGCACCACCACCCTAACCCTAAGTCCAGTTGCCCGGGAGCACTACCACCCTAACCCTAAGTCCGGTGGCCCGCGAGCACCACCACCCTAACCCTAAGTCCGGCTGCCTGCGAGCACTACCACCCTAACCATAAGTCCCGCGGCCCGCGACCACGACCACTCTAACCCTAAGTCCGGAGGCCTGCGACCACTACCACCCTAATATATACACTACTATTACACTAGCTACTAAATAATATTACAACTACTAAATAATGTTACAATTATACACTACTATTACACTATACTAAATAACACACAAAATTAAATAATATTACACTACAAAATAAAATTAACTATATACTACAAAAATACTATTACAACTACTAAATACTACAGAAATACTATTACACTAATCCAAAATACTACAAAAATAATATTACACTAATACAAAATACTATTACAACTAAATATTACAACTACTAAATACTACAAAAAAGCCAGCCAGCAAGCCAGCCAGCCAGCCGTCGGCCAGCCGCCAGCTAGCCAGGCGCCAGCCGGCCAGCGCGCGGGGGGAGCAAAGGGGAGGGGCGGCCCGGCCTGCTCGCCTACAGTGCTGGCGCAGCCGCGCCGTCGCGTAGCCTGACGGGGGAGCGAAGGGGAGGGGGCGCGGGGTACCTCTGGCGGGGGCGCGCGCCCGGCGGCTGGAGTGGCGGTGGCGGTGGTGGTTGGGCTGGTGGCGGCCGGAGAATCGGGCAGCCTACCGGCGTCAGGTCGTCCTTCGCGTGTGGGGGGCTGCTCTACGTGGGGAGAAGAAGGGGCTCACGAGGAGAAGAAGGCGCGCCAAATGTATAGTGTGGGGGCTTTAGTCCCGGTCCGTATAACGCACCGGGACCAAAGGGGGTCCGTATAACGCACCGGGACTAAAGACCCTTTAGTCCCGGTGCGTGCCACCCACCGGGACTAAAGGGTTTTCGGCCTAGCCCAATAGGCGCGCGCCAACGCCACACCTTTAGTCCCGGTGTGTAGCACGCACTGGGACTAAAGGTCCCATTTTCAAAAAAAAATCACCCTGGGGCGCGCCTGTTTAAAAAAAATTCAATTAGCATATTATTTAAACATTTGAATTTTATAGTTTTTGCATACTTATGAATTTGAGAAAAATTTCAACATGAAAAGTTCTTGAATTTGAATAACTAATCCAAATGTATTTTCTGTTTTATAAAATAATTATTCTAACTAGTGAAACTAATAACCATTTTGCCATTTTCAATTTAAAAAAGCATTAAATATTATATTTTTCATATTTTTAAATAAGTGATTCAAATCAATTTTCTGTTTTATAAAATAATTATTCTAACTAGTCAAACTATTAACCATTTTGCCATTTTCATGTAATTCCGATGCTCCGGTGGTCTTCCTCCGGCGAAACCCTAGACCGGGGGCCCCAGATCGTCTACCCCGCCTTATTTTTTCCCGCCCGATCTCTTCCGGATCGTAGCCCCTTTAGGGTTTAGGGTTTTTGGTTTAGGGTTTAGGGTTTACGGTTTTTGGTTTAGGGTTTAGGGTTTAGGGTTTTTGGTTTAGGGTTTAGGGTTTAGGGTTTTGGGTTTTGGGTTTAGGGTTTTTAGTTTAGGGTTTAGGGGTTTAGGGTTTTTAGTTTAGGGTTCCCTCCTCTGACTTAGGGTTTAGGGTTTAGGGTTTAGACTCATATCTGCCGCCTCTCTCCACTCTATCCCATGGCTTCCACCATACCTCTAACCCTAGGGAGGCGGAGATGGAGTCTTTCACGAGGTAGCAGGAAAATATTTTCCGAGGTGGAACTTCCGAAGATGCCATAGGGCGTGTGCACCAAGGGCATCTTCGAGAAGTTCTGCCACGAGAGATTTCCCAACCCTTTCCTCGATCCATCGGGATGAAACTCTCGATCCATGTCGTCTTGGTCGTTGCCATAGCACATCTAGACTCATATCTGCCGCCTCTCTCCACTCTATCCCATGGCTTCCACCATACCTCTAACCCCATGGAGGCAGAGATGGAGTCTTTCACGGGCTAGCAAGAAAATATTTTCCGAGGCAGAACTTCCGAAGATGCCATAGGGCGTGTGCACCAAGGGCATCTTCGAGAAGTTCCGCCATGGGAGATTTCCCAACCCTTTCTTCCATCCATGGGGATCAAACTCTCCATCCATGTTGGCTTGGTCCTTGCCATAGCACATCTAGACTCATATATGCCGCCTCTCTCCACTCTATCCCATGGCTTCCACCATACCTCTAACCCAGGGAGGCAGAGATGGAGTCTTTCACGGGCTAGCAAGAAAATATTTTCCGAGGCAGAACTTCCGAAGATGCCATAGGGCGTGTGCACCAAGGGAATCTTCGAGAAGTTCCGCCACGGGAGATTTCCCAACCCTTTCCTCCATCCATGGGGATGAAACTCTCCATCCATGTTGGCTTGTTGAGTTGCTTGCCATGGCGTATCGATGCTCCTTTTATAGGCACGGCGCCGCTTCTACTTTGTCTTCTTCCTTTGACAGGGCGTCGTGCGCTACATGCTTTATCTCATCGAGCAGTGCGTCCACCCACGCGTCCTTATCCTACCGACAGCTTTAGTCCTCGTTTGAGCCCCCACCCGGTACTAAAGGTTACCCACGTGTCCTTATCCCACCGACAGTTTTGTTAGATGACACAAAAACCACCTTTAGTCCCGGTTGCACCCACTAGCCGGTACTAAAGGTTAGCCACCCCCCAGATAAGGCCCTCGCAGATAAGCCTCCCCCAGATAAGGCCCCCCCATCTTTTGTCCCGGTTTGAGCCCCCACCCGGGATGAAAGTTTCCCGCGCCACTGCGTTCACGCGCTTTCCACCGGTTCCCACCTCTGTCTTCCCGCCATTTTTTCAGTATATATATGTACGCTTGTCCTCCATTTACATATCACATCTAGACTCATCATTCTCTTCCCATGGCTTCCATCGTATCTCTAACCACACGGGAGGCGGAGGCGCTTTGCGCCTCGAACTACCCCTGCCCACCGGGCTACCGCGTCCCCACCGGCTGTATACTGAGTGCCGGAGGCATGCCAGTCCCTCCTGTCCCTCTAGTTGTGGAGCGCCGGATAGCCATCACGAGCCACTACTACCTCGAGCTCACGCCAGAGAAGCAGAGGAATGCCAACTGGCATCCCGACTATTTCTCGACTTGGGAAGCCTTCTTCATCAATCGGCGTGAGAGGGCGCTCGCTAGGCACGAGGAGGACGGCCCACCTACTTCAAACTTCAACGAGGCCGGCCGTCGGCTGTGGTGGCGCGGCCGAACTCTCCAGAGTGTCATGGCCTACAACACGACCTGCAATAACCCCCGCCTACGGTACCCTCAAATCCAGCCCACGCGTGCCCAACCTTCAAGGTTCGACTACGGCGACCCCGACGACGACAGCGACAACGGCGCCAGCGACTACGACGACTAAAGTGGCGCGTATTACAGGGCTAGGCAGGAGCATGTTTGAATCACTCCAACCATTAGGCATGTTTCTTAATTTTCAGTTGTGCTATGTATCCTTAGTGTTTGTGGGTTCCTTCTCTTGTGATGGTTCCTTCTCTTTGTGTGATCACCTACCGCGGCTCAGAACATCTAGTTTGATTGAGCAAGATGTATTACATGAAAGGGGACCTTTATGTCTCAAATAAAAGGTTTAATACATTAAATAGATTTATGTCTCAAATAAAAGGTTTAATTACATAGATTTATGTCTCAAATAAAAGGTTTAATACATTATTACACATCACCAACATCTAGTGTTGTGGTTTTCTTCTGCATCGTAGCCATGGAGAATCTTCATCATTTAACAGGATGCTTGGGTCAGTTTTCACTTTGAAGGGCGGAATTTCATGATACTTATTGTAATCTTCTGACATGTCTGTCTTGTCATCCACTCCCATGATGTTTCTTTTCCCTGAAAGAACTATGTGGCGCTTTGGCTCATCGTATTCTGTACTCTTTTGCTTATCTTTCCTTTTTCTCGGTTTGGTAGACATGTCCTTCACATAGAAAACCTGAGCCACATCGTTGGCTAGGACGAATGGTTCATCCATATACGCAAGATTGTTGAGATCCACTGTTGTCATGCCATACTTTTCGTCTACATGTACCCCGCCTCCTGTCAGCTTGACCCATTTGCACCGAAACAAAGGGACCTTAAAAGTAGGTCCATAGTCAAGTTCCCATATCTCCTCTATGTACCCATAATATGTGTCAATCTGCCCATTGTCCTCTGTTGCATCAAAGTGAACACCACTGTTTTGGTTGGTGCTCTTTTTATCTTGGGCGATCGTGTAAAATGTATTCCCATTTATCTCGTACCCTTGGAAAGTACATATAGTCGAAGATGGTATCCTGGCCAACGAGTACAACTCATCTCCAACAGTGGTGTTATTCATGAGATGTGTCTGCAATCAATTGCCAAAATTCTTCTCGTGTTCCCCTTTAATCAAGGTTTCATGCTTCCCCGGGTTTTCGGAGCGTAGAATATTCTTGTGATTCTCGATATACGGAGCCACCATGATGGAATTGTGTAGAACTGTGTAGTGTGCTTGAGTGAAAGAATGCCCGTCCCTACATACCATTGATTTCCTTCCTAGTGTGCCTTTTCCAGTCATCCTCCCCTCATACCGAGATTCAGGAACACCAATCGACTTAAGGTCAGGAAGAAAGTCAACACAAAACTCAATGACCTCCTCTGTTCCATGGCCCTTGGAGATGCTTCCTTCTGGCCTAGCACGGTTATGAACATATTTCTTTAAGACACCCATGAACCTCTCGAAGGGGAACATATTGTGTAGAAACATAGGACCGAGAATTCTAATCTCTTCGACTAGGTGAACAAGGAGGTGCGTCATAATATTGAAGAAGGATGGCGGGAACAACAACTCGAAGCTGACCAGACATTGGACCACATCAATTTGTAACCCTGATAGACTTTCTCGATCGATTACCTTCTGAGAAATTGCATTGAGGAATGCACATACCTTCACAATGGCTAGTCGAACATTTTCTAGTAGAATTCCCCTCAATGCAACCGGAAGCAATTGTGTCATAAGCACATGGCAGTCATGAGACTTTAGGTTTTGAAATTTTTCCTCTTTCATATTTAATATTCCCTTTATATTCGATGAGAAGCCAGGCGGGACCTTGATACTGAAAAGGACTTCAAAAAAGATTTCCTTCTCTTCTTTGGTAAGAGCGTAGCTGGCAAGCCCTTGAAACTGCCCTGGATGCTTGCCATCTCGTCCTTTATGATGTTGCTGGTCCTCCCGTGCTGCCGGGGTATCTTTTGACTTCCCATACAAACCCAGGAAGCCTAGAATATTCACGCAAAGATTCTTCGTCAGGTGCATCACGTCGATTGCAGAGCGGACCTCATGCACTTTCCAATAGGGTAGCTCCCAAAATATAGATTTCTTCTTCCACATGGGTGCGTGTCCGGTAATGGGGTCTTTCAGAACAGGTTGTCCTCCAGGACCCTTTCCAAAGATTACATCCAAATCCTTGACCATACCAAATACATCAGCACCACTACGGGGGACAGGCTTCGTCCGGGTTTTTGCCTTGCCATTGAAATGCTTGCCTTTCTTCTTTAAGGGATGACTGGGCGGAAGAAAACGACAATTGTATGGGTACACATTCTTTCTACATTTATCCAGATATATACTTTCGGTCTCATCTAAACAGTTCGTCCATGCATTGTATCCTTTGTTCGTCTGTCCTGAAATGTTACTAAGAGCAGGCCAATCATTGATGGTTACGAACATCAACGCTTGTAGGTCAAATTCCTGCTGTTTGTGCTCATCCCACACACGTACACCTGGTTTGGCCCACAACTGTAGAAGTTCATCAACTAATGGCCTTAGGTACACATCAATGTCGTTGCCGGGTTGCTTCGGGCCTTGGATGAGCACTGGCATCATAATGAACTTCCGCTTCATGCACAACCAAGGAGGAAGGTTGTAGATACATAGAGTCACGGGCCAGGTGCTGTGACTGCAGTTTTGCTCCCCAAAAGGATTCATGCCATCGGTACTTAGACCAAACCATAAGTTCCTTGCGTCACCAGCAAAGTCCGGGAAGTCTCTCTCGATTTTTCTCCACTGCCGACCATCAGCAGGGTGCCTCAACATCCCGTCTTTTTTACTGTCTTCCATGTGCCATCGCAACAACTTGGCATGCTCTTTATTTCTGAACAAACGTTTCAACTGTGGTATTATAGGAGCATACCACATCACCTTGGCAGGAACCCTCTTCCTGGGTTGCTCGCCCTCAACATCACCAGGGTCATCTTTTCTGATCTTATACCGCAATGCAGTGCATATCGGGCATTTATCCATATTCTCATACTTCTCACCGCGGTAGAGGATGCAGTCATTAGGGCATGCATGTATCTTCTGCACGTCTAATCCTAGAGGGCAGACAAGTTTCTTTGCTTCATATGTACTGGAGGGCAATTGGTTATTTCTTGGAAGCAGCTTCTTCATTATTACCAGCAACTTTTCAAATCCCGAGTCAGTCATACCGATCTCTGCCTTCCACTTCTACAATTCTAGTGTGCTACCCAGCTTCTTCTGGCCATCTTCACAAGTTGGATACATTCTTGTGGTCCTGTAACATCTGCTCGAACTGCAACCTCTCCTTTTCTGTGTCGCAGTCTCGCCTTGCATCACTAATGACCCGACCAAAATCATCAACGGGCTCATATGTTCCCGTTCTTCACCCCCTTCTTTTTCATTATCTTCAACTGCGGTATCATCGTATTCAGGGAACATAGATCGGTAGTTGTCATCATCGTTCTCTTCTTCATCGCCGTCTTCCATCATAACCCCTCTTTCTCCGTGCTTGGTCTAAACATTATAGCCGGACATGAAACCGGACCCAAGCAGGTGGCTCTGAATGACTCTTGAGGAAGTGTGAGCCTGCTCATTCCGACATTCAACACATGGACAACACATAAAACCATCCCGCCGCTTGTTCACCTCGGCCACAAGGCAAAAAGAACGCACGCCTTCTCTGTAAGCGTCAGAGCGTCGGTCACCGTACATCCATGGGTGGCTGATCTGCATCATACAACCATGTATATATATCAAACGCAATCACGATGCTTAAATTAGTACCGTGCAGTCAAAACGAGAAAATAGTTGCTAACCCTTTAGGACACTTCAAAACAAAGAGGAGAAACCTTAAGTGTCGCTCTGGCACCTCATATCATATTTTGTCTTGTGTGAACTCAAGTGGCATCGCTCTAATAGGCATTTCACCGAACACCTCTAGTGCATAAGAAGAAAAATAGTTAGCACAAAGTTATACCCACCTCTCACATAGGAAAAAAACAGGAGAAAGTGGAGGGCTGGGTGCATATATATAGGGCCAGGCCATTAGTCCCGGTTTGAGATACAAACCGGGACTAAAGGTTCTGCCAGGAGCACGCGCGCCGTCCCAGACCCATTTGTCCCGGTTTGTATCTCAAACCGGGACTAATGGTTCCTTACGGACCGGAACAAAGTGCCTCGGCCTCGTCGGGCCGTCTAGTTCGGACCATTAGTCCCGGCCCCAGCAACGGCCGGGACCAATGGCCCGAACCAAAGGCCCATTTTCTACTAGTGATATATGGTATGTGAGAAGAACACACATCCAATGACTCTAGTTGTCGTTCATGAAAAGAGCAGACCTGCAATGACACTGGTGGATCCATGTGTGGTTCATGGGAAGAACATACATACAATGACACTGGTGGATCCATCGGTGTCCTATGGGAAGAACACACATGCAATGACGCTGGTGGATCCATGCGTGGTTCATGGGAAGAACACACATGCAATGACACCGGTGATATGTGGTTTATGAGAAGAACACACATGGAATGACTCTAGCTGTGGTTCATGAAAAGAGCAGACATGCAATGACACTGGTAGATCCATGTGTGGTTCATGGGAAGAACACACATGCAGTGCCACTAGGTATGGTTCATGATATGGTTTGTGAGAAGAACACACATGCAATGACACTGGTGGATCCATGTGTGGTCTGTGAGAAGAACACACATGCAATGACTCTGGGTGTGGTTCATGATATGGTTTGTGAGAAGAACACACATGAAATGACACTGGTGGATCCATGTGTGGTCTTTGGGAAGAACGCACATGCAATGACACTGGTGATATGTGGTATGTGAGAAGAATACACATCCAATGACTCTAGCTGTGGTTCATGAAAAAGAGCAGACATGCAATGACACTGGTGGATCCAAGTGTTTTTCATGGGAAGAACACACATGCAATGACACTGGGTGTGGTTCATGATATGGTCTGTGAGAAGAACACACATGCAATGACTCTGGGTGTGGTTCATGATATGGTTGATGGGAAGAACACACATTCAATGACACTGGGTGTCGTTCATGATATAGTTTGTGAGAAGAACACACATGCAATGACACTGGTGGATCCATGTGTGGTCTGTGGGAAGAACACACATGCAATGACACTGGTGGATCCATGTGTGGTCTGTGGGAAGAACACACATGCAATGACACTGGGTGTGGTTCATGATATGGTTTGTGAGAAGAACACACATGCAATGACACCGGTGGGTCCATGTGGGGTTAATGAGAAGAACACACATGCAATGACACTGGGTGTGGTTCATGATATGGTTCATGAGAAGAACACACATGCAATGACACTAGTGGATCCATGTGTGGTTTGTGATAAGAACACACATGCAATGACTCTAGGTGTGGTTGATGATATGGTTTGTGAGATGAACACACATGCAATGACTTTAGCTGTGGTTAATGAGAAGAGCAGACATGCAATGACACTGGTGGATCCATGTGTGGTCCATTGGAAGAACACACATGCAATAACACTGGGTGTGGTTCATGATATGGTCTGTGAGAAGAACACACATGCAATGACACTGGATGTGGTTAATGAAAAGAGCAGACATGCAATGACACCGGTGGGTCCATGTGGGGTTAATGAGAAGAACACAGATGAAATGACACTAGGTGTGGTTCATGGGAAGAACACACATGCAATGACTCTGGTGATATGTGGTTTGTGAAAAGAACAGACATGCAATGACTTTCGGTGTGGTTAATGAGAAGAGCAGATATGCAATGACACCGGTGGATCCATGTGTGGTCTGTGGGAAGAACACACATGCAATGACACTAGTGGATCCATGTGTGGTTCATGGTAAGAACACACATGCATAGACACCAGTGATATGTGGGTTGTGAGAAGAACATACATGCAATGACTCTAGTTGTGGTTCATGAAAAGAGCAGACATGCAATGACACTGGTGGATCCATGTGTGGTTCATGGAAAGAACACACATGAAATGACACTGGGTGTGGTTCATGATATGGTTCACGAGAAGAACACACATGCAATGACACTAGTGGATCCATGTGTGGTTTGTGATAAGAACACACATGCAATGACTCTAGGTGTGGTTCATGATATGGTTTGTGAGAAGAACACACATGCAATGACACTGTTGGATCCATGTGTGGTCTTTGGGAAGAATACACATGCATTGACACTGGTGATATGTGGTATGCGAGAAGAACACACATCCAATGACTCTAGCTGTGGTTCATGAAAAGAGCAGACATGCAATGGCACTTGTGGATCCATGTGTGGTTCATGGGAAGAACACACATACAATGACACTAGTGGATCCATGTGTGTCCTACGGTAAGAACACACATGCAATGACACTAGTGGATCCATGCGTGGTTCATGGGAAGAACACACATGCAATGACACCGGTGATATGTGGTTTGTGAGAAGAACACACATGGAATGACTCTAGCTGTGGTTCATGAAAAGAGCAGACATGCAATGACACTGGTAGATCCATGTGTGGTTCATGGGAAGAACACACATGCAATGCCACTAGGTGTGGTTCATGATATGGTTTGTGAGAAGAACAAACATGCAATGACACTGGTGGATCCATGTGTGGTCTGTGAGAAGAACACACATGAAATGACTCTGGGTGTGGTTTATGATATGGTTTGTGAGAAGAAGACACATGCAATGACACTGGTGGATCCTTGTGTGGTCTTTGGGAAGAACACACATGCAATGACACTGGTGATATGTGGTATGTGAGAAGAACACACATGCAATGACTCTAGTTGTGGTTCATGAAAAGAGCAGACACGCAATGACACTGGTGGATCCATGTGTGGTTCATGGGAAGAACACACATGCAATGACACTTGGTGTGGTTCATGATATGGTTCATGAGAAGAACACACATGCAATGACACTAGTGGATCCATGTGTGGTTTGTGATAAGAACACACATGCAATGACTCTGGGTGTGGTTCATGATATGGTTTGTGAGAAGAACACACATGCAATGACACTGTTGGATCCATGTGTGGTCTTTGGGAAGAACACACATGCAATGACACTGGTGATATGTGGTATGCGAGAAGAACACACATCCAATGACTCTAGCTGGGGTTCATGAAAAGAGCAGACATGCAATGACACTAGTGGATCCATGTGTGGTTCATGGGAAGAACACACATACAATGACACTGGTGGATCCATGTGTGTCCTATGGGAAGAACACACATGCAATGACACTAGTGGATCCATGCGTGGTTCATGGGAAGAACACACATGCAATGAAGCAGGTGATATGTGGTTTGTGAGAAGAACACACATGGAATGACTCTAGCTGTGGTTCATGAAAAGAGTAGGCATGCAATGACACTGGTAGATCCATGTGTGGTTCATGGGAAGAACACACATGCAATGCCACTGGGTGTGGTTCATGATATGGTTTGTGAGAAGAACACACATGCAATGACACTGGTGGATCCATGTGTGGTCCCTAAGAAGAACACACATGAAATGACTCTGGGTGTGGTTCATGATATGGTTTGTGAGAACAACACACATACAATGACACTGGTGGATCCATGTGTGGTCTTTGGGAAGAACACACATGCAATGACACTGGTGATATGTGGTATGTGAGAAGAAAACACATCCAATGACTCTAGCTGTGGTTCATGAAAAGAGCAGACATGCAATGACACTGGTGGATCCATGTGTGGTTCATGGGAAGAACACACATGCAATGACACTAGATGTGGTTCATGATATGGTCTGTGAGAAGAACACACATGCAATGACTCTGGGTGTGGTTGATGATATGGTTCATGGGAAGAACACACATTCAATGACACTGGGTGTGGTTCATGATATGGTTTGTGAGAAGAACACACATGCAATGACACTGGTGGATCCATGTGTGGTCTGTGGGAAGAACACACATGCAATGACACTAGTGGATCCATGTGTGGTCTGTGGGAAGCACACACATGCAATGACACTGGTGGAT
>OU342742.1:30709993-30736019 GCA_910589775.1 Avena eriantha
ACACCGGTGGGTCCATGTGGGGTTAATGAGAAGAACACACATGCAATGACACTGGGTGTGGTTCATGGGAAGAACACACATGCAATGACTCTGGTGATATGTGGTTTGTGAAAAGAACAGACATGCAATGACTTTAGCTGTGGTTAATGAGAAGAGCAGACATGCAATGACACCGGTGGATCCATGTGTGGTCTGTGGGAAGAACACACATGCAATGACACTGGTGGATCCATGTGTGGTTCATGGGAAGAACACGCATGCATAGACACCAGTGATATGTGGGTTGTGAGAAGAACACACATGCAATGACTCTAGTTGTGGTTCATGAAAAGAGCAGACATGCAATGACACTGGTGGATCCATGTGTGGTTCATGGGAAGAACACACATGCAATGACACTAGGTGTGGTTCATGATATGGTTCATGAGAAGAACACACATGCAATGACACTAGTGGATCCATGTGTGGTTTGTGATAAGAACACACATGCAATGACTCTGGGTGTGGTTCATGATATGGTTTGTAATGACACTTTTGGATCCATGTGTGGTCTTTGGGAAGAACACACATGCAATGACACTTGTGATATGTGGTATGTGAGAAGAACACATATCCAATGACTCTAGCATTGGTTCATGAAAAGAGAAGACATGCAATGACACTGGTGGATCCATGTGTGGTTCATGGGAAGAACACACATACAATGACACTGGTGGATCCATGTGTGTCCTATGGGAAGAACACACATGCAATGACACGGGTGGATCCATGCGTGGTTCATGGGAAGAACACACATGCAATGACACCAGTGATATGTGGTTTGTGAGAAGAACACACATGGAATGACTCTAGCTATGGTTCATGAAAAGAGCAGACATGCAATGACACTAGTGGATCCATGTGTGGTTCAGGGGAAGAACACACATGCAATGTCACTGGGTGTGGTTCATGATATGGTTTGTGAGAAGAACACACATGCAATGACACTGGTGGATCCATGTGTGGTCTGTGAGAAGAACACACATGCAATGACTCTGGGTGTGGTTCATGATATGGTTTGTGAGAAGAACACACATACAATGACACTGGTGGATCCATGTGCGGTCTTTGGGAAGAACACACATGCAATGACACTGGTGATATGCGGTATGTGAGAAGAACCCACATCCAATGACTCTAGCTGTGGTTCATGAAAAGAGCAGACATGCAATGACACTGGTGGATCCATGTGTGGTTCATGGGAAGAACACACATGCAATGACACTGGGTGTGGTTCATGATATGGTTTGTGAGAAGTACACACATGCAATGACTCTGGGTGTGGTTCATGATATGGTTCATGGGAAGAACACACATTCAATGACACTGGGTGTGGTTCATGATATGGTTTGTGAGAAGAACACACATGCAATCACACTGGTGGATCCATGTGTGGTCTGTGGGAAGAACACACATGCAATGAAACTTGGTGTGGTTCATGATATGGTTTGTGAGAAGAACACACATGAAATGACACTGGTGGATCCATGTGTGGTCTTTGGGAAGAACGCACATGCAATGACACTGGTGATATGTGGTATGTGAGAAGAATACACATCCAATGACTCTAGCTGTGGTTCATGAAAAAGAGCAGACATGCAATGACACTGGTGGATCCAAGTGTTTTTCATGGGAAGAACACACATGCAATGACACTGGGTGTGGTTCATGATATGGTCTGTGAGAAGAACACACATGCAATGACTCTGGGTGTGGTTCATGATATGGTTGATGGGAAGAACACACATTCAATGACACTGGGTGTCGTTCATGATATAGTTTGTGAGAAGAACACACATGCAATGACACTGGTGGATCCATGTGTGGTCTGTGGGAAGAACACACATGCAATGACACTGGTGGATCCATGTGTGGTCTGTGGGAAGAACACACATGCAATGACACTGGGTGTGGTTCATGATATGGTTTGTGAGAAGAACACACATGCAATGACACCGGTGGGTCCATGTGGGGTTAATGAGAAGAACACACATGCAATGACACTGGGTGTGGTTCATGATATGGTTCATGAGAAGAACACACATGCAATGACACTAGTGGATCCATGTGTGGTTTGTGATAAGAACACACATGCAATGACTCTAGGTGTGGTTGATGATATGGTTTGTGAGATGAACACACATGCAATGACTTTAGCTGTGGTTAATGAGAAGAGCAGACATGCAATGACACTGGTGGATCCATGTGTGGTCCATTGGAAGAACACACATGCAATAACACTGGGTGTGGTTCATGATATGGTCTGTGAGAAGAACACACATGCAATGACACTGGATGTGGTTAATGAAAAGAGCAGACATGCAATGACACCGGTGGGTCCATGTGGGGTTAATGAGAAGAACACAGATGAAATGACACTAGGTGTGGTTCATGGGAAGAACACACATGCAATGACTCTGGTGATATGTGGTTTGTGAAAAGAACAGACATGCAATGACTTTCGGTGTGGTTAATGAGAAGAGCAGATATGCAATGACACCGGTGGATCCATGTGTGGTCTGTGGGAAGAACACACATGCAATGACACTAGTGGATCCATGTGTGGTTCATGGTAAGAACACACATGCATAGACACCAGTGATATGTGGGTTGTGAGAAGAACATACATGCAATGACTCTAGTTGTGGTTCATGAAAAGAGCAGACATGCAATGACACTGGTGGATCCATGTGTGGTTCATGGAAAGAACACACATGAAATGACACTGGGTGTGGTTCATGATATGGTTCACGAGAAGAACACACATGCAATGACACTAGTGGATCCATGTGTGGTTTGTGATAAGAACACACATGCAATGACTCTAGGTGTGGTTCATGATATGGTTTGTGAGAAGAACACACATGCAATGACACTGTTGGATCCATGTGTGGTCTTTGGGAAGAATACACATGCATTGACACTGGTGATATGTGGTATGCGAGAAGAACACACATCCAATGACTCTAGCTGTGGTTCATGAAAAGAGCAGACATGCAATGGCACTTGTGGATCCATGTGTGGTTCATGGGAAGAACACACATACAATGACACTAGTGGATCCATGTGTGTCCTACGGTAAGAACACACATGCAATGACACTAGTGGATCCATGCGTGGTTCATGGGAAGAACACACATGCAATGACACCGGTGATATGTGGTTTGTGAGAAGAACACACATGGAATGACTCTAGCTGTGGTTCATGAAAAGAGCAGACATGCAATGACACTGGTAGATCCATGTGTGGTTCATGGGAAGAACACACATGCAATGCCACTAGGTGTGGTTCATGATATGGTTTGTGAGAAGAACAAACATGCAATGACACTGGTGGATCCATGTGTGGTCTGTGAGAAGAACACACATGAAATGACTCTGGGTGTGGTTTATGATATGGTTTGTGAGAAGAAGACACATGCAATGACACTGGTGGATCCTTGTGTGGTCTTTGGGAAGAACACACATGCAATGACACTGGTGATATGTGGTATGTGAGAAGAACACACATGCAATGACTCTAGTTGTGGTTCATGAAAAGAGCAGACACGCAATGACACTGGTGGATCCATGTGTGGTTCATGGGAAGAACACACATGCAATGACACTTGGTGTGGTTCATGATATGGTTCATGAGAAGAACACACATGCAATGACACTAGTGGATCCATGTGTGGTTTGTGATAAGAACACACATGCAATGACTCTGGGTGTGGTTCATGATATGGTTTGTGAGAAGAACACACATGCAATGACACTGTTGGATCCATGTGTGGTCTTTGGGAAGAACACACATGCAATGACACTGGTGATATGTGGTATGCGAGAAGAACACACATCCAATGACTCTAGCTGGGGTTCATGAAAAGAGCAGACATGCAATGACACTAGTGGATCCATGTGTGGTTCATGGGAAGAACACACATACAATGACACTGGTGGATCCATGTGTGTCCTATGGGAAGAACACACATGCAATGACACTAGTGGATCCATGCGTGGTTCATGGGAAGAACACACATGCAATGAAGCAGGTGATATGTGGTTTGTGAGAAGAACACACATGGAATGACTCTAGCTGTGGTTCATGAAAAGAGTAGGCATGCAATGACACTGGTAGATCCATGTGTGGTTCATGGGAAGAACACACATGCAATGCCACTGGGTGTGGTTCATGATATGGTTTGTGAGAAGAACACACATGCAATGACACTGGTGGATCCATGTGTGGTCCCTAAGAAGAACACACATGAAATGACTCTGGGTGTGGTTCATGATATGGTTTGTGAGAACAACACACATACAATGACACTGGTGGATCCATGTGTGGTCTTTGGGAAGAACACACATGCAATGACACTGGTGATATGTGGTATGTGAGAAGAAAACACATCCAATGACTCTAGCTGTGGTTCATGAAAAGAGCAGACATGCAATGACACTGGTGGATCCATGTGTGGTTCATGGGAAGAACACACATGCAATGACACTAGATGTGGTTCATGATATGGTCTGTGAGAAGAACACACATGCAATGACTCTGGGTGTGGTTGATGATATGGTTCATGGGAAGAACACACATTCAATGACACTGGGTGTGGTTCATGATATGGTTTGTGAGAAGAACACACATGCAATGACACTGGTGGATCCATGTGTGGTCTGTGGGAAGAACACACATGCAATGACACTAGTGGATCCATGTGTGGTCTGTGGGAAGCACACACATGCAATGACACTGGTGGATCCATGTGTGGTCCATGGGAAGAACACACATGCAATGACACTGGGTGTGGTTCATGATATGGTTTGTGAGAAGAACACACATGCAATGACACCGGTGGGTCCATGTGGGGTTAATGAGAAGAACACACATGCAATGACACTGGGTGTGGTTCATGGGAAGAACACACATGCAATGACTCTGGTGATATGTGGTTTGTGAAAAGAACAGACATGCAATGACTTTAGCTGTGGTTAATGAGAAGAGCAGACATGCAATGACACCGGTGGATCCATGTGTGGTCTGTGGGAAGAACACACATGCAATGACACTGGTGGATCCATGTGTGGTTCATGGGAAGAACACGCATGCATAGACACCAGTGATATGTGGGTTGTGAGAAGAACACACATGCAATGACTCTAGTTGTGGTTCATGAAAAGAGCAGACATGCAATGACACTGGTGGATCCATGTGTGGTTCATGGGAAGAACACACATGCAATGACACTAGGTGTGGTTCATGATATGGTTCATGAGAAGAACACACATGCAATGACACTAGTGGATCCATGTGTGGTTTGTGATAAGAACACACATGCAATGACTCTGGGTGTGGTTCATGATATGGTTTGTAATGACACTTTTGGATCCATGTGTGGTCTTTGGGAAGAACAGACATGCAATGACACTTGTGATATGTGGTATGTGAGAAGAACACATATCCAATGACTCTAGCATTGGTTCATGAAAAGAGAAGACATGCAATGACACTGGTGGATCCATGTGTGGTTCATGGGAAGAACACACATACAATGACACTGGTGGATCCATGTGTGTCCTATGGGAAGAACACACATGCAATGACACGGGTGGATCCATGCGTGGTTCATGGGAAGAACACACATGCAATGACACCAGTGATATGTGGTTTGTGAGAAGAACACACATGGAATGACTCTAGCTATGGTTCATGAAAAGAGCAGACATGCAATGACACTAGTGGATCCATGTGTGGTTCAGGGGAAGAACACACATGCAATGTCACTGGGTGTGGTTCATGATATGGTTTGTGAGAAGAACACACATGCAATGACACTGGTGGATCCATGTGTGGTCTGTGAGAAGAACACACATGCAATGACTCTGGGTGTGGTTCATGATATGGTTTGTGAGAAGAACACACATACAATGACACTGGTGGATCCATGTGCGGTCTTTGGGAAGAACACACATGCAATGACACTGGTGATATGCGGTATGTGAGAAGAACCCACATCCAATGACTCTAGCTGTGGTTCATGAAAAGAGCAGACATGCAATGACACTGGTGGATCCATGTGTGGTTCATGGGAAGAACACACATGCAATGACACTGGGTGTGGTTCATGATATGGTTTGTGAGAAGTACACACATGCAATGACTCTGGGTGTGGTTCATGATATGGTTCATGGGAAGAACACACATTCAATGACACTGGGTGTGGTTCATGATATGGTTTGTGAGAAGAACACACATGCAATGACACTGGTGGATCCATGTGTGGTCTGTGGGAAGAACACACATGCAATGAAACTTGGTGTGGTTCATGATATAGTTTGTGAGAAGAACACACATGCAATGACACTAGCTGTGGTTAATGAAAAGAGCAGACATGCAATGACACCGGTGGGTCCATGTGGGTTTAATGAGAAGAACACACATGCAATGACACTGGGTGTGGTTCATGGGAAGAACACACATGCAATGACTCTGGTGATATGTGGTTAATGAGAAGAGCAGACATGCAATGACACTGGTGGATCCATGTGTGGTCTGTGGGAAGAACACACATGCAATGACACTGGTGGATCCATGTGTGGTTCATGGGAAGAACACGCATGCATAGACACCAGTGATATGTGGTTTGTGAGAAGAACACACATGCAATGACTCTAGCTGTGGTTCATGAAAAGAGCAGACATGCAATGACACTGGTGGATCCATGTGTGGTTCATGGGAAGAACACACATGCAATGACACTGCGTGTGGTTCATGATATGGTTCATGAGAAGAACACACATGCAATGACACTAGTGGATCCATGTGTGGTTTGTGATAAGAACACACATGCAATGACTCTAGGTGTGGTTGATGATATGGTTTGTGAGATGAACACACATGCAATGACACTGGTGATATGTGGTTTGTTACAAGAACACACATCCAATGACTCTAGTGGTTCCTTACGTGGTTTATGAGTGGTTTATGAGAAGAACACACATCCAATGAACTCTTGTGGATATATCTTGGCATGATTTGATGTATGCCACGATGTATTTCATTGTGCAAGACACTCACTTTCCATTTTTTATACTACTCAGTATCGCCCTTGGTTTTATGTGGTACTACTCGGTTTTGCCCCCCACCTCTCTATCTTTCGTAGAAGCACAAATATGTGCTCACCCTGTCTACTACTCCCTGATTGGTTATCATAGTTGTCACGCGGATCGTGCGCACCAACCGTTGATTCTGTGTGATGCAACGATGATCGTTGCACGCGTCGTGCCCTTCACAGTACAGCGTGAGATAGCACGGATGTCTCCCTCAGCGAGACTTCTACAAGAAGGAACATGATGCCGTTCATGGAAAAAGTCGTTGAGCGGTCATGTCATGTTTAATCAAGTCTGAAAAGCCTACTACTGCTACTACTACGCCACAACTCATGCGTCATCGAGTGCATGGTCGTCGATGGACAGCTGCAATTTATTGCCACTTGATTTTAATAAGACATATCCCATTTTTTACGCAGCGGCTTTGAATCTCACTTCCAACTGGGGCCCACCGTAAGAAGCTTGGATGCGCTAGCCGGAGGCCGAACAGCTGAGCTCGACGAGACCTAACGTCTCCGATTCATCGATTCACTCGCAGCCATCAACACATCCCTTTACCGAATCTATCACAACCCCACAAATCTTGCCGTACAGCCACCTACCTTCCCCTCTACATTTCCACTTTTAACTATCGCCAATTTTAGGGCGTGTCAAACTTCGTACATAGAAATTGTGTGTGCGCCCTTTGCATGCAGCTCAATACAGAACTGCCATGCATGGCCCGGGAAAAAACGTGGCGTACCGTGCGCGTGTCGCGGTGCACGGTGCAGTCGACTACGCAGCGTGTTGCATGGTGATGCAACGAAACGTGCCTTGCTTCTATCCACCTTAGCTATAGAGCCCCTCTCCGAACACCCACTCCCACTCTCGCTCACTGTCTTCACGCAACCCTCTCCACTATCCCACCAGCATCCGCAGACTCCCGAGAATACCCCGTCCGCGCCGACGATGGCCGAGGAGGGTAAGGTGGCCATCGTTGCCTCCGTGGCTGCTGGCGAGGGCCCCCCCGTCTCCTCGCCGGTCCCCTTCTACGCGTTGAAAGCAGCCGCTATCCCTGTCCAAGCCCTAGTGGAGGCATCGATGCTAGCCGCCGTTTCCGTCCAGGCCCCCGTCCCAGCTACCGACGGAGCCGCAGAAGAGGAGCCCCCCGCCGGTGAGGAGGCCCCCACCGGTCACAAGCAGATCACGCACTTCTTGGGCACCTACGATCCAGATAAGTACATCACTCCACTGAACCCCTACGACACCGGCATCGACGATCTATGGTCGGAGGTAACTTGGGTTTGCTCCCATCCCCTAGTTCTTCTACCGTTTGTTAGAAATAATGGGCTAATCTATTTAAAATTTAGCTGGTATTGTCATGTTTAATATTCTGGAATTAATCATGGAAATCATGCCTAATTATCCAACACCGTTCCCATCGTTGGATGCTAGATCTTGGTTTATTAGGATTCGCTTGTTCGCATTTCGATTGCTCGATCTTCTCACACCATCTACTCCCCCATTTTCCCTTTCTTCCAATAGGTTTCCGGCAGCGACGTCTGCAGCAATGACGAGTCCATTCACACCAAGGCTCATCAGGTGCTGAGGAGGCTGCGGGCCGGCAAGTACGACGACTTCCTCAGGGACCCCTACAGCTGCCCCTTCCGTAAGGGGGGCGTCTACTGCTTGACAAGTCGCGCCGCCGGCGGCACCATCTTGAACACCATATTGAAGCATGTAGAGGCCATGGGCTCCGGCATCCACAAAAGCGGCAACCCCCGAGCCCGCGAACATCAACGCCTACATCGCTGAACACCGTGCTCTCTACATTCATCTCCGAAACCTCCAGCGGGTGGCCATCAAAGAGGGCCGCATGCCTCCAATCAGGCCCAAGGCCCCCAAGTCCAAGAAACTGGGCAGCAAGCAGTGGCGGAAGCGCCAGAGGGAGATGGAGGCACTGGCAAATGAACGGGTTAGATGTCTCCTTGATTGTATCTGCATCTGCCATGGCTGCTGCTGCTAAGCAGCTTCTTTTGATGTTCTATATTTTGCTTGCATCCTATTTCTGGATGAATGCATCGAACCCCGTTAAGCAACCTACTACTTTCTATCGATATATCCTATTTAGCTGCGCACAGCTATATCTACATTTGTTTTGTTTTCTGAATGAATGTATTCTGCCTGGTGTGATTTTCTGCTTTAGATTTGCTACCTGATCGGAGGCAAAAAGAGGTCCAAAAGGGAACAAATTATCGAAGAGAGAATCTTCTCTAGATTTGCTACCAATTTGGGCAAAATGAAACATATCTATTTAGCGAGAGAGGAAAAGGGTACTCTTTCAAACTGCAAGTTAACGAGCTACCATCTTGACGAGGCCCCATCTTGACGTCTCCTTCTACAATAAGGAACAGGATGCCGTCCATGGAAAAAGTCGTCGAGCGGTCATGTCACGTTTAATCAAGTCTGAAAAGCCTACTACTGCTACTACTACGCCACAACACATGCGCCACCGAGTGCACGATCGTTGATGGACAGCTGTAATTTATTGCTACTTGATTTTAATAAGACACATCCCAATTTTTACGCAGCGGCTTTCAATCTGACTTCCAACTGGGGCCCACCGTAAGAAGCTTGCACGTGCTAGCTGGAGGCTGAACAGCTGAGCTCGACGATACCTAACGCCTCCGGTTCATCGAGTCACTCGTAGTCATCAACAATTTCCTCTAGGGAATCTAGCACAACCCCACAAATCTCGCCGTACAACCACCTACCCCCCTCTACATTTCTACTTTTAACTATCGCCAATTTTAGGGCCGTGTCAAACTTTGTACATAGAAATTGTGTGTGCGCCCTTTGCATGCGGCTCAATACAGAACTGCCATGCATGGCCCTAGAAAAAAATGTGACGTACCGTGCGCGTGTCGCGGTGCACGGTGCCGTAGACTGCACGGCGTGTTGCACGGTGGTGCAACGAAACGTGCCTTGCTTCTACCCACCTTAACTGTTGAGCTCACTGACCCCACGCAACCCTCTCCACTGCCCCACCAGCATCCGCAAACTCCCGAGAATACCCCGTCCGTGCCGGCGATGGCCGAGGAGGATAAGGTGGCCATCGTCGCCTCCGTGGCTACCGGCGAGGAGGCCTCCGTCTCCTGGCTATATCCTATTTCTGTCTGAATGCATCGAACCTCGTTAAGCAACCTACTTTCTACCGCTATATCCTATTTAGCTGCGCACAGCTATATCTACATTTGTTTTGTTTTCTGAATGAATGTATTCTGCCTGGTGTGATTTGCTGCTCTAGGTTTGCTACCTGTTCGGAGGCAAAAAGAGGTCCAAAAGGGAACGAAATATAAAAGTGAGAATCTTCTCTAGATTTGCTACCAATTTGGGCAAAATGAAACATATATGTTTAGCGAGAGAGGAAAAGGGCACTGTTTCAAACTGCCAGTTAAGAAGCTACCGTCTTGACAAGCTACAAGACACATACATAAACATAACACAACGAGGGTTAAATTTATTTTACTAGTATCACTTGATGCGCTAGACATCTTGGCAAGCTAACTAAGTTCCACAAAACAGAAACATAACACTGACAAGTAAAATTTAATTCACTCCTCATCAGACCACTTGACGCGCTTGCTATCATCCTAGGTACTCCACGTCCGAAGAACTGTTTTGTCCCAAATGGCATCTGACTTGGCTTTCCTATCTTCAGCGTCCTGCGGTACAATTAGCGGTGCATCATAGGCCTGATTGTTGCCGCTAGAAGATGCCGCCTCTCTGTTTGCCGCTTCAACTGAAGCCTCTCTGTCAGCTGCTTCTTCAGCTGCAAGCTCTCTTTCAGCTGCTTCTGCAGCCTCTCTGTCAGCTGCTTCAGATGCAGCCAATTTCTTTGCATATTCAACTTCAAACTCAGCTATTTGGCATTTTCTACAAAGGGCTCCCCTAAGCTCGTCTTCCCTCTTGCAACTAGGGCAAAACAAGAGGTAACATTGAAAAGAATGGATCTTCTTGTATAGCTGGTAGGTCACGTAAGCATCTATGGATGCATACTTCAGGTTTATATCAGACAACGGCCACTCGTTCCAGAAATCGTGCCAATCCTTAGAGAAATCTTCCTTCATTGTGACGTACGACTCATCGCGGATTTTAGTTGCTAGTGATGCCATTCCATCCTTCTTCCTGCCCCCTAGGATCTTGACAAGATGCTGAATATCGATCTAGTTGTGCGCATGAATTATAATTTTCTCTTGATACAATTTCGAAAAATTAGTTGTTGTGTCGACAGTGCAGAAAACAATTCCCTTTTTTTCAAGGAAATGGCGCAGCGCCGGATATTTCCTGTCAGTCCTGAAAGTATGTAGTTTGTCATCACCAAAATTTGTAACTACAAATATTTTGTCAATGCAAGATCATCATCTCAATATAATTTTGAAAAGTTTAGTAAATGCAAGATCAAGACTCTCAACATTGTATTGTCATAATTTATTCGGTTTTGCTATTTCTCAGTCTATTGAATGAGTTGCAGGCAAACCCTAATTTATTTGGTCCTAATTAAAATCTAGTAGTTAAAAGATGAGAAAGTGGATAAAGAACAGGAGGAGAAAACCCTAAAAGCGGTTAGCTATAGAGAGCAGATCTACAAACCGGGAGAGGTGGTAGACGAGGACATGTTTCCGCATGGCAAGTTGAACGACGGCGACTTCATTCACTTCATATGGGTCCTCCGGGGTGTACTCAAGGTCCAATCCCACAAACTTCACCTCGTCTATCCCAAGCCAACCCCCGTACATCCTCAGGACACGCACCACCGTCTCCTCCTCATTGGTGTAGACAACGTCTATCTTGTTGTTGTCATGGGTAGTGAAGCTTGTCTCTAGAGTGCGTAGATCTTCCATGGCGACAAGGAGAAGATGGGAAGAAGATAGTAGATGACAGGAAGAAGAAGAGTGGTTTCTGTGAGGCAGGGGAATGGTGGAACCGTCAATGCGCTTTTATGGTAGGGGTTAACGATTAGGACGGAAGTCCAAGGAGAGACGCGTGGCGGTGGCCGTTCCAGCTTCTAAGTAAACAAAAAATAATTATAACGCCGATACATGGGCCCTGTTTTGTCATGTCAATACACTGGGTAGGGGGCGTTGTCATATCCACTGTGCCAACGCTGCAAGCCTACGTGACAGCCAAACCGCCTAAGCGACGGGAGCGACATAACGACGAACTGATAGGGGGGCCCAACTTGACGCCCGTTAGCCTGATATTTTGTATTGAAACGTAAAGTCGAATTCATGCCGAAAAAGACCCTCTGAGTATTTGGCACACCAACTGTAGTCATCCCGGCTGATTTTAGGGAAATTGGGTACCGCGTTGCCTGTACACCCCAACTTTCGGGCCGCAAAGTGATAATCTCTTCACTCGGGCATAACAAATTCAAAAACGATCCAAACAACGTGAAACCTTCACGTGGTGTCATATTATGTGTCATAGTTGCAAGGAAAAATATCGAACTTGAAAAATTGCAAACATCATAAAACATCCTTCCCAAAATGACCTATCATGTTCGAGGTTTCATGGCATTCAGGTCAAACCACCAATGTTACGGCTAGAATCAGGGCATAGTTTGTGATAATGTGACCATATTGTGCACACATGTGCATCTTGGGATGGCTTACGATGTTGCGGGAGGAAGTTTTCCTTTTCGACACACGAAAAAGCCAATTTCCATTTTTGAGGTCCCGAAATCGGGGTGTTCTGTGAAGCAACCACCAAATTAAATTTGGCATTGGTACCAACCCATTTTTCAAAAATACTAGACCACCTTAGATGGACAATTTCCCAACCGGTGTATCTAGAACCTTTTTGTTCATCTCTCATGAAAAAGATAAATTCCTGCTGAATCGATAGGAGGTTGCCTAGATTTGAACTACAAGTACATGATATAATGCTTGTGAATTTTAAACAAAATCATTTATAGGTCCACAACATGCTATCCATCATATATCCAATTCAAATTCATCGAGGCTCAGCCCCGGGCTAGGAATCTTCACCCCCGCCGTTTTGAATATGGTTTCAATCGGGCATAACAAATTCAAAAATGATCTAAACAACGTGAAGCCTTCACGTGGTGTCATATTATGTGTCATAGTTGCAAGTAAAAATATTGAACTTGAAAAATTGCATACATCATAAAAAATCCTTCACAAAATGACCTATCATGTTCGAGGTTTCATGGCATTTACATCAAACCACCAATGTTATGGCTAGAATCAGGGCATAGTTTGTGATAATATGCCCATATTGTGCACACATGTGCATCTTGGGATGGCTTACGATGTTGTAGGAGGAAGTTTCCCTTTTCGACGCACGAAAAAGCGAATTTCCATTTTTGAGGTGCCGAAATCGGGGTGTTCTTTGAAGCAACCACCAAATTAAAGTTTGACATTGGTACCAACCCATTTTTCAAAAATACTAGACCACCTTAGATGGACAATTTCCCAACTAGTGTATCTGGAACCTTTTCGTCCATCCCTCATGAAAAAGACAAATACCCCTGCCGAATCGGTAGGAGGTTGCCTAGATTTGAACTACAAAGTACATGATATAATGCTTGTGATTTTTTTAAAAATCATTTATAGGTTCACAACATGCTATTTCATCATATATCCACTTCAAGTTTAGCGAGGCTCAGCCCCGGGCTAGGAATCTTCATCCCCGCCATTTTGAATATGGTTTCAATTGGGCATAACAAATTCAAAAACGATACAAACAACGTGAAACCTTCACGTGTTGTCATATTAAGTGACATAGTTGCAAGGAAAAATATTGAACTTGAAAAATTGCATACATCATAAAAAATCCTTCACAAAATGACCTATCATGTTCGAGGTTTCATGGCATTTACGTCAAACCACCAATGTTATGGCTAGAATCAGGGCATAGGTTGTGATAATATGCCCATATTGTGCACACATGTACATCTTGGGATGGCTTATGATGTTGTAGGAGGAAGTTTTCCTTTTCGACGCACGAACAAGCCAATTTCCATTTTTGAGGTGCCGAAATCAGGGTGTTCTATGAAGCAACCATGGCATTGGTACCAACCCATTTTTCAAAAGTACTAGACCACCTTAGATGGACAATTTCCCAACCGGTGTATCTGGAACCTTTCCGTCCAACCCTCATGAAAAAGACAAATTCCTGCCGAATCGGTAGGAGGTTGCCCAGATTTGAACTACAAGTACATGATATAATGCATGTGAATTTTTTAAAAAATCATTTATAGGTTCACAACATGCTATTCATCATATATCCACTTCAAGTTCATCCAGGCTTAGCCCCAGGCTAGGGATCTTCATCCCCGCCGTTTTGAATATGGTTTCAACCGGGCATAACAAATTCAAAAACGTTCCAAACAACGTGAAACCTTCACGTGGTGTCATATTATGTGTCATAGTTGCAAGTAAAAATATTGAACTTGAAAAATTGTATACATCATAAAAAATCCTTCACAAAATGACCTATCATGTTCGAGGTTTCATGGCATTTAGGCCAAACCACCAATGTTATGGCTAGAATCAGGGCATAGTTTGTGATAATGTGCCCATATTGTGCACACATGTGCGTATTGGGATATCTTACGATGTTGCAGGAGGAAGTTTTCCTTTTCGACGCACAAAAAAGCCAATTTCAATTTTTGAGGTCCCGAAATCGGGGTGTTCTGTGAAGCAACCACCAAATTAAAGTTTGGCATTGGTACCAACCCATTTTTCAAAAATACTAGACTACCTTAGATGGAGAATTTCCCAACCGGTGTATCTGGAACCTTTCCGTCCATCCCTCATGAAAAAGACAAATTCCCCTGCTGAATCGGTAGGAGGTTGTCCAGATTTGAACTACAAGTACATGATATAATGCTTATGATTTTTTTAAAAATCATTTATAGGTTCACAACATGCTATTTCATCATATATCCACTTCAAGTTCAGCGAGGCTCAGCCCCAGGCTAGGAATCTTCATCCCGCCGTTTTGAATATGGTTTCAATCGGTAATAAAAATTCAAAAATGATCCAAACAATGTGAAACCTTCACGTGGTGTCATATTATGTGTCATAGTTGGAAGGAAAATATTGAACTTGAAAAATTGCACACATCATAAAAAATCCTTCACAAAATGACCTATCATGTTCGAGGTTTCATGGCATTTAGATCAAACCACCAATGTTATGGCTAGAATCAGGGTATAGTTTGTGATAATGTGCCCATATTGTGCACACATGTGCATCTTGGGATATTGTACAATGTTGCAGGAGGAAGTTTTCCTTTTCGACGCATAAAAAAGCCAATTTCCATTTTTGAGGTGCCGAAATCAGGGTGTTCTGTGAAGCAACCACCAAATTAAAGTTTGGCATTGGTACCAACCCATTTTTCAAACATACTAGACCACCTTAGATGGACAATTTCCCAACCAGTGTATCTGGAACCTTTCCGTCCATCCCTCATGAAAAAGACAAATTCCCCTGCCGAATCGGTAGGAGGTTGTCCAGATTTGAACTATAAGTACATGATATAATGCTTGTGATTTTTTAAAAAATCATTTATAGGTTCACAACATGCTATTTCATCATATATCCACTTCAAGTTCAGCGAGGCTCAGCCCCGGGCTAGGAATCTTCATCCCCGCCGTTTTGAATATGGTTTCAATCGGCAATAAAAATTCAAAAATGATCCAAACAATGTGAAACCATCACGTGGTGCCATATTATATGTCATAGTTGGAAGGAAAAATACTGAACTTGAAAATTTTCATACATCATAAAAAATCCTTAACAAAATGACCTATCATGTTCAAGGTTTCATGGCATTTAGATCAAACCACCAATGTTATGGCTAGAATCAGGGTATAGTTTGTGATAATGTGCCCATATTGTGCACACATGTGCATCTTGGGATGTCTTACGATGTTTCAGGAGGAAGTTTTCCTTTTCGACGCACGAAAAAGCCAATTTCCAATTTTGAGGTGCCAAAATCAGGGTGTGCTGTGAAGCAACCAACAAATAATATTTTTGCATTGGTACCAACCCATTTTAAAAAATACTAGACCACCTTAGATGGACAATTTCCCAACCGGTGTATCTGGAACCTTTCCGCCCATCTCTCATGAAAAAGACAAATTCCCCTGCCGAATCGGTAGGAGGTTTTCCATATTTGAACTACAAGTACATGATATAATGCTTGTAATTTTTTTAAAATCATTATAAGGCTCACAACATGCTATTTCATCATATATCCACTTCAAGTTCAGCGAGGCTCAGCCCCGAGCTAGGAATCTTCACCCCCGCCGTTTTGAATATGGTTTCAATCGGGCATAACAAATTCAAAAACGATCTAAACAACGTGAAACCTTCATGTGGTGTCATATTATGTGTCATAGTTGCAAGAGAAAATATTGAGCTTGAAAAATTGCATACATCATAAAAAATCCTTCACAAAATGACCTATCATGTTCGAGGTTTCATGGCATTTACGTCAAACCACCAATGTTATGGCTAGAATCAGGGCATAGTTTGTGATAATATGCCCATATTGTGCACACATGTGCATCTTGGGATGGCTCACGATGTTGTAGGAGGAAGTTTCCCTTTTCGACGCACGAAAAAGCGAATTTCCATTTTTGAGGTGCCGAAATCGGGGTGTTCTGTGAAGTAACCACAAAATTAAAGTTTGGCATAGGTACCAACCCATTTTTCAAAAATACTACACCACCTTAGATGGACAATTTCCCAACCGGTGTATCTGGAACCTTTCCGTCCATCCCTCATGAAAAAGACAAATTCCCCTACCGAATCGGTACGTGGTTGCCCAGATTTGAACTACAGGGACATGATATAATGCTTGTGATTTTTTTAATAATCATTTGTAGGTTCAAAACATGCTATTTCATCATATATCCACTTCAAGTTTAGCGAGGCTCAGCCCCGGGCTAGGAATATTCATCCCCGCCGTTTTGAATATGGTTTCAATCGGGCATAACAAATTCAAAAACGATACAAACAACGTGAAACCTTCACGTGTTGTCATATTATGTGACATAGTTGCAAGGAAAAATATTGAACTTGAAAAATTGCATACATCAAAAAAAATCCTTCACAGAATGACCTATCATGTTCTAGGTTTCATGGCATTTACGTCAAACCACCAATGTTATGGCTAGAATCAGGGCACAGTTTGTGATAATATGCCCATATTATGCACACATGTGCACCTTGGGATGGCTTACGATGTGGCAGGAGGAGGTTTTCCTTTTCGACGCACGAAGAAGCCAATTTCCATTTTTGAGGTGCCGAAATCGGGGTATTCTATGAAGCAACCATGGCATTGGTACCAACCCATTTTTCAAAAGTACTAGACCACCTTAGATGGACAATTTCCCAACCGGTGTATCTGGAACCTTTCCGTCAATCCCTCATGAAAAATACAAATTCCTGCCAAATCGGCAAGAGGTTGCCCAGATTTGAACTACAAGTACATGATATAATGCTTGTGAATTTTTTAATAAATCATTTATAGGTTCACAATATGCTATTCATCATATATCCACTTCATGTTCATCGAGGCTTAGCCCCAGGCTAGGAATCTTCATCCCCGCCGTTTTGAATATGGTTTCAACCGGGCATAACAAATTCAAAAACGTTCCAAACAACGTGAAACCTTCACGTGGTGTCATATTATGAGTCATAGTTGCAAGTAAAAATATTGAACTTGAAAAATTGCATACATCATAAAAAATACTTCACAAAATGACCTATCATGTTCGAGGTTTCATGGCATTTAGGTCAAACCACCAATGTTATGGCTAGAATCAGGGCATAGTTTGTGAGAATGTGCCCATATTGTGCACACATGTGCATCTTGGGATATCTTACGATATTGCAGGAGGAAGTTTTCCTTTTCGACGCACAAAAAAGCCAATTTCCATTTTTGAGGTGCCGAAATCGGGGTGTTCTGGGAAGCAACAACCAAATTAAAGTCTGGCATTGGTACCAACCAATTTTTCAAAAATACTAGACCACCTTAGATGGACAATTTCCCAACCGGTGTATCTGGATCCTTTCCGTCCATCCCTCATGAAAAAGAAAATTCCCCTGCCGAATCGGTAGGAGGTTTTCCAGATTTGAACTACAAGTACATGATATAATGCTTGTGATTTTTAAAAAAATCATTTATAGGTTCACAACATGCTATTTCATCATATATCCACTTCAAGTTCAGCGAGGCTCAGCCCCGGGCTAGGAATCTTCATCCCTGCCGTTTTGATTATGGTTTCAATTGGCAATAAAAATTCAAAAATGATCCAAACAATGTGAAACCTTCACGTGGTGTCATATTATGTGTCATAGTTGGAAGGAAAAATATTGAACTTGAAAAATTGCATACATCATAAAAAATCCTTCACAAAATGAACTATCATATTCGAGGTTTCATGGCATTTAGATCAAACCACCAATGTTATGGCTAGAATCATGGTATAGTTTGTGATAATGTGCCCATATTGTGCACACATGTGCATCTTGGGATGGCTTACGATGTTGCAGGAGGACGTTTTCCTTTTCGACGCACGAAAAAGCCAATTTCCTATTTTGAGGTGCCACAAACGGGGTGTTCTGTGAAGCAACCAGCAAATTAAATTTTGGCATTGGTACCAACCCATTTTTCAAAAATACTAGACCACCTTAGATGGACAATTTCCCAACTGGTGTATCTGGAACCTTTCTATCCATCCCTCATGAAAAAGACAAATTCCCCTGCTGAATCGGTAGGAGGTTGCCCAGATTTGAACTACAAGTACATGATATAATGCTTGTGATTGTTTTTTAAAATCATTTATAGGTTCACAACATGCTATTTCATCATATATCCACTTCAAGTTCAGCGAGGCTCAGCCCCGGGCTAGGAATCTTCATCCCCGCCGTTTTGAATATGGTTTCAATCAGGCATAACAAATTAAAAAACGATCCAAACAACGTGAAACCTTCACGTGGTGTCATATTATGTGTCATAGTTGCAAGGAAAAATATTGAACTTGAAAAATTACATACATCATAAAAAATCGTTCACAAAATGACCTATCATGTTTGAGGTTTCATGGCATTTAGGTCAAACCACTAATGTTATGGCTAGAATCATGGCGTAGTTTGTGATAATGTGCCCATATTGTGCACACATGTGCATCTTGGGATGGCTTACGATGTTGCAGGAGGAAGTTTTCCTTTGCGACACATGAAAAAGCCAATTTCCAATTTTGAGGTGCCGAAATCAGGGTATTCTGTGAAACAACCACCAAATTAAAGTTTGGCATTGGTACCAACCCATTTTTCAAAAATACTAGACCACCTTAGATGGACAATTTCCCAACCGGTGTATCTAGAACCTTTCCGTCCATCCCTCATGAAAAAGACAAATTCCCCTGCCGAATCGATAGGAGGTTGCCCAGATTTGAACTACAAGTACATGATATAATGCTTGTAATTTTTTTTAAAATCATTTATAGGTTCACAACATGCTATTTTATCATATATCCACTTCAAGTTCAGCGAGGCTCAGCCCCGAGCTAGGAATCTTCATCCCCGCCGTTTTGAATATGGTCTCAATCGGGCATAACAAATTCAAAAACGATCCAAACAACGTGAAACCTTCACGTGGTGTCATATTATGTGTCATAGTTGCAAGGAAAAATATTGATCTTGAAAAATTACATACGTCATAAAAAATCGTTCAGAAAATGACCTATCATGTTCAAGGTTTCATGGCATTTAGGTCAAACCACCAATGTTATGGCTAGAATCATAGCATAGTTTGTGATAATGTGCCCATATTGTGCACACATGTGCATCTTGGGATGGCTTACGATGTTGCAGGAGGAAGTTTTCCTTTTCGACGCACGAAAGAGCCAATTTCCAATTTTGAGGTGCCGAAATCGGGGTTTTCTGTGAAGCAACCACCAAATTAAATTTTGGCATTGGTACCAACCCAGTTTTCAGAAATACTACACGACCTTAGACGGAAAATTTCCCAACTGGTGTATCTGGAACCTTTTCGTTCATCCCTCATGAAAAAGACAAATTCCCCTGCCGAATCGGTAGGAGGTTGTCCAGATTTGAACTACAAGTACATGATATAATGCTTGTGATTTTTTTTAAACTAGTTTATAGGTTCACAACATGCTATTTCATCATATATCCACTTCAAGTTCAGCGAGGCTCAGCCCCGGGCTAGGAATCTTCATCCCCGCCGTTTTGATTATGGTTTCAATCGGCAATAAAAATTCAAAAATGATCCAAACAATGTGAAACCTTCACGTGGTGTCTTATTATGTGTCATAGTTGGTAGGAAAAATATTGAACTTGAAAAATTGCATACATCATAAAAAATCCTTCACAAAATGACCTATCATGTTCGAGGTTTCATGGCATTTAGATCAAACACCCATGTTATGGCTAGAATCAGGGTATAGTTTGTGATAATGTGCCCATATTGTGCACACATGTGCATCTTGGGATGGCTTACGATGTTGGAGGAGGAAGTTTTCCTTTTCGACGCATGAAAAAGCCAATTTCCTATTTTGAGGTGCCAAAATCGGGGTGTTCTGTGAAGCAACCAGCAAATTAAATTTTGGCATTGGTACCAACCCATTTTTCAAAAATACTAGACCACCTTAGATGGACAATTTCCCAACCGGTGTATCTGGAACCTTTCTGTCCATCTCTCATGAAAAAGACAAATTCCCCTGCTGAATCGGTAGGAGGTTGCCCAGATTTGAACTACAAGTACATGATATAATGCTTGTGGTTGTTTTTTAAAATCATTTATAGGTTCACAACATGCTATGTCATCATATATCCGCTTCAAGTTCAGCGAGGCTCAGCCCCGGGCTAGGAATCTTCATCCCCGCCGTTTTGAATATGGTTTCAATCGGGAATAACAAATTAAAAAACAATCCAAACAGTGTGAAACCTTCACGTGGTGTCATATTATGTGTCATAGTTGCAAGGAAAAATATTGAACTTGAAAAATTGCATACATCATAAAAAATCCTTTACAAAATGACCTATCATGTTCGAGGTTTCATGGCATTTAGGTCAAACCACCAATGTTATGGCTAGAATCAGGGCATAGTTTGTGATAATGTGCCCATATTGTGCACACATGTGCATCTTGGGATAGCTTACGATGTTGCAGGAGGAAGTTTTCCTTTTCGACGCACGAAAAAGCCAATTTCCAATTTTGAGGTGCCGAAATCAGGGTATTCTGTGAAGCAACCACCAAATTAAAGTTTGGCATTGGTACCAACCCATTTTTCAAAAATACTAGACTACCTTAGATGGACAATTTCCCAACCGGTGTATCTGGAACCTTTCCGTCCATCCCTCATGAAAAAGACAAATTTCCCTGCCGAATCGGTAGGAGGTAGCCCAGATTTGAACTACAAGTACATGATATAATGCTTGTGATTTTTAAAAAAAAATCATTTATAGGTTCACAACGTCCTATTTCATCATATATCCACTTCAAGTTCAGCGAGGCTCAGCCCCGGGCTAGGAATCTTCATCCCCGCCATTTTGAATATGGTTTCAATCGGGCAAAACAAATTCAAAAACCATCCAAACAACGTGAAACCTTCACGTGGTGTCATATTATGTGTCATAGTTGCAAGGAAAAATATTGAACTTGAAAAATTGCATACATCATAAAAAATCCTTCACAAAATGACCTATCATGTTCGAGGTTTCATGGCATTTAGGTCAAACCACCAATGTTATGGCTAGAATGAGGGCATAGTTTGTGATAATGTGCCCATATTGTGCACACGTGTGCATCTTGGGATGGCTTACGATGTTGCAGGAGGAAGTTTTCCTTTTCGACGCACGAAAAAGCCAATTTCCAATTTTGAGGTGCCGAAATCAGGGTATTCTGTGAAGCAACCACCAAATTAAAGTTTGGCATTGGTACCAACCCATTTTTCAAAAATACTAGACCACCTTAGATGGACAATTTCCCAACTGGTGTATCTGGAACCTTTCCGTCCATCCCTCATGAAAAAGACAAATTCCCTTGCCGATTCGGTAGGAGGTTGCCCAGATTTGAACTACAAGTACATGATATAATGCTTGCAATTTTTTTTAAAAAATCATTTATAGGTTCAAAACATGCTATTTCATCAGATATCCACTTCAAGTTCAGCGAGGCTCAGCCCCGGGCTAGGAATCTTCATCCCCGCCGTTTTGAATATGGTTTCAATCGGGCATAACAAATTCAAAAACGATCCAAACAACGTGAAACCTTCACGTGTTGTCATATTACGTGTCATAGTTGCAAGAAAAAATATTGATCTTGAAAAATTGCATACATCATAAAAAATCCTTCACAAAATGACCTATCATGTTCGAGGTTTCATGGCATTTAGGTCAAACCACCAATGTTATGGCTAGAATCAGGGCATAGTTTGTGATAATGTGCCCATATTGTGCACACATGTGCATCTTGGGATGGCTTACGATGTTGCAGGAGGAAGTTTTCCTTTTCGACGCACGAAAAGCAAATTTGCAATTTTGAGGTGCCGAAATCAGCGTATTCTGTGAAACAACCACCAAATTAAAGTTTGGCATTGGTACCAACCCATTTTTCAAAAATACTACACCACCTTACATGGACAATTTCCCAACCGGTGTATCTGGAACCTTTCCGTCCATCCCTCATGAAAAAGAGAAATTCCCCTGCCGAATCGGTACGTGGTTGCCCAGATTTGAACTACAAGTACATGATATAATGCTTGTGATTTTTTTAAATCATTTATAGGTTAGCAACATGCTATTTCATCATATATCCACTTCAAGTTCAGCGAGGCTCAGCCCCGGGCTAAAATCTGCATCCCCGCCGTTTTGAATATGGTTTCAATCGGGCATAACAAATTCAAAAACGATCCAAACAACGTTACACCTTCACGTGGTGTCATATTATGTGTCATAGTTGCAAGGAAAAATATTGAACTTGAAAATTGCAAACATCATAAAAAATCCTTCACAAAATGACCTATCATGTTAGAGGTTTCATGGCATTTAGGTCAAACCACCAATGTTATGGCTAGAATCAGGGCATAGTTTATGACAATGTGCCCATATTGTGCACACATGTGCATCTTGGGATGGCTTACAATGTTGCAGGAGGAAGTTTTCCTTTTCAACGCACGAAAAAGCCAATTTCCAATTTTGAGGTGCCGAAATCGGGGTGTTCTGTGAAGCAACCACCAAATTAAAGTTTGGCATTGGTACCAACCCATTTTTCAAAATACTACACCACCTTAGATGGAAAATTTCCCAACCGGTGTATCTGGAACCTTTCCGTCCATCCCTCATGAAAAAGACAAATTCCCCTGCCGAATCGGTACGTGGTTGCCCAGATTTGAACTACAGGTACATGATATAATGCTTGTGATTTTTTTAATAATCGTTTGTAGGTTCAAAACATGCTATTTCATCATATATCCACTTCAAGTTCACTGAGGCTCAGCCCCGGGCTAGGAATCTTCATCCCCGCCGTTTTGAATGTGGTTTAAATCGGGTATAACAAATTCAAAAACGATCCAAACAACGTGAAACCTTCATGTGGTGTCATATTATGTGTCATAGTTGCAAGGAAAAATATTGAACTTGAAAAATTGCATACATCATAAAAAATCCTTCACAAAATGACCTATCATGTTAGAGGTTTCATGGCATTTAGGTCAAACCACCAATGTTATGGCTAGAATCAGGGCATAGTTTATGATAATGTGCCCATATTGTGCACACATGTGCATCTTGGGATGGCTTACAATGTTGCAGGAGGAAGTTTTCCTTTTCAACGCACGAAAAAGCCAATTCCAATTTTGAGGTGCCGAAATCGGGGTGTTCTGTGAAGCAACCACCAAATTAAAGTTTGGCATTGGTACCAACCCATTTTTCAAAAATACTACACCACCTTAGATGGACAATTTCCCAACCGGTGTATCTGGAACCTTTCCGTCCATCCCTCATGAAAAAGACAAATTTCCCTGCCGAATCGGTAGGAGGTAGCCCAGATTTGAACTACAAGTACATGATATAATGCTTGTGATTTTAAAAAAAATCATTTATAGGTTCACAACGTCCTATTTCGTCATATATCCACTTCAAGTTCAGCGAGGCTCAGCCCCGGGCTAGGAATCTTCGTCCCCGCCGTTTTGAATATGGTTTCAAATCGGGCAAAACAAATTCAAAAACCATCCAAACAACGTGAAACCTTCACGTGGTGTCATATTATGTGTCATAGTTGCAAGGAAAAATATTGAACTTGAAAAATTGCATACATCATAAAAAATCCTTCACAAAATGACCTATCATGTTCGAGGTTTCATGGCATTTAGGTCAAACCACCAATGTTCTGGCTAGAATTAGGGCATAGTTTGTGATAATGTGCCCATATTGTGCACACATGTGCATCTTGGGATGGCTTACGATGTTGCAGCAGGAAGTTTCCTTTTCAACGCACGAAAAAGCCAATTTCCAATTTTGAGGTGCCGAAATCGGGGTGTTCTGTGAAGCAACCACCAAATTAAAGTTTGGCATTGGTACCAACCCATTTTTCAAAAATACTACACCACCTTAGATGGACCATTTCCCAACCGGTTGTATCTGGAACCTTTCCGTCCATCCCTCATGAAAAAGAGAAATTCCCCTGCCCGAATCGGTACGTGGTTGCCCAGATTTAAACTACAGGTATATGATATAATGCTTGTGATTTTTTAAATCATTTATAGGGTAGCAACATGCTATTTCATCATATATCCACTTCAAGTTTAGCGAGGCTCAGCCCGGGCTAGAATCTTCATCCCCGCCGTTTTGAATATGGTTTCAATCGGGCATAAAATTTCAAAACGATCCAACAACATTACACCTTCACGTGGTGTCATATTATGTGTCATAGTTGCAAGGAAAAATATTGAACTTGAAAAATTGCAAACATCATAAAAAATCCTTCACAAAATGACCTATCATGTTAGAGGTTTCATGGCATGTAGGTCAAACCACCAATGTTATGGCTAGAATCAGGGCATAGTTTATGACAATGTGCCCATATTGTGGCACACATGTGCATCTTGGGATGGCTTACAATGTTGCAGGAGGAAGTTTTCCTTTTCAACGCACGAAAAAGCCAATTTCCAATTTTGATGGTGCCGAAATCGGGGTGTTCTGTGAAGCAACCACCAAATTAAAGTTTGGCATTGGTACCAACCCATTTTTCAAAAATCTACACCACCTTAGATGGAAAATTTCCCAACCGGTGTATCTGGAACCTTTCCGTCCATCCCTCATGAAAAGACAAATTCCCCTGCCGATCGGTACGTGGTTGCCCAGATTTGAACTACAGGTACATGATTAATGCTTGTGATTTTTTAATAATCGTTGTAGGTTCAAAACATCCTATTTCATCATATATCCACTTCAAGTTCAGTGAGGCTCAGGCTCCCGGGCTAGGAACTTCATCCCCGCCGTTTTGAATGTGGTTTAAATCGGGCATAACAATTCAAAACGATCCAAACAACGTGAAACCTTCACGTGGTGTCATATTATGTGTCATAGTTGCAAGGAAAAATATTGAACTTGAAAAATTGCATACATCATAAAAAATCCTTCACAAAATGACCTATCATGTAGAGTTTCATGGCATTTAGTCAAACCACCAATGTTATGGCTAGAATCAGGGCATAGTTTATGATAATGTGCCCATATTGTGCACACATGTGCATCTTGGGATGGCTTACAATGTTGCAGGAGGAAGTTTTCCTTTTCAACGCACGAAAAAGCCAATTTCCAATTTTGAGGTGCCGAAATCGGGG